>VZTE01005045.1:5539907-5579054 GCA_013397775.1 Eulacestoma nigropectus | reverse complement strand
TTTTTTTTTTTTTTTTTTTTTTAAGTGGTGCCAAATACTGGGTTTCAGTTTCCATGCAGGTGACCAGGCACCTCAGGATTACACATTTTGGCACCAAGTCTATGGGTTTTAACAGGGCAGAGTTTACCATTTTCCAGGACAGACATAAAGCAGTTGCAATTCCTCTTTTTTTTTCTTTAAAGACTTTATCTTCAGTAAGATTCCAATTGCCTTGATGATGGTTGATTTTAGTGGACGATTTCAGCAGCTTTCAGGATAGGACTGCATTAAAAAGCCAGCTCATGCATATGCAGTTAGTGGTAAATAAACAAGTATCTCTCTAATTAAAACACATCTAGGAAAGTCTAAACCAATTTAACATCTAAATGACAGGTTATAAAGAGGTAGGGAAAACCCAGAAACATTAGCCTTTTAAAAAACTGCTTGGCATAAAAATTGTAAAATGAATGGAGATAAACATCAAGGCATCTTGCATGAAAAACCAAAGGAAAAAAAATAGCTGAGACAAAGTTATGGAAAGAGATAAAAGTCCATGTGTGCTGCAAGTGCGAAGACATGGCAGAAACGTGCTCAGCTTCCCCAAAAGGCCATTAACGTCTAAGAAAAAACACTACTGAAATGTAACAAACTAATTAAATTTGGCATACATGGGAACTAATGGGAATAAATTATTATGCAGAAGCAAGGTTTTCCCCACATAAAGCAAATGTTAGGAGTTGGTGTGGTGGCAAGCAAGGAGTAGGGTGAAAGCAGGGCTGCCCAGGTGATGCTCACACTGAAGGACCCTGGTACTTGGGCATCACACTTGGGTGTGGATGCACTCAGTCACAAAAAATGGGGTAAAATCCCACAGAAAGAGAGAGGGTTGTAAGGAAAATTGTACCTGTGACTTCCTACAAAGGGAAAAAGAAACTGATGCAGGACTGCTAAAGCAACAGTGCCATCTGCTGCGCACTCCCTTGTGAAAGCCAGATGATTTTAGCTGCCTCCTGCTCTGCTGCAGCAATGGCAGCAAATCTGAGAGCCTCCATGTAGCACTGAGCTGAGAAGGGCAAGATGAAATCCAGCCCTGCCTCCGGCCCAGGCTATGGACCCAACTGTGTATACAGGCCTCTTGAAAAAACATGTCTGGACTATGTTGCTAGAGACATTCCCCATTAAAAAAAATTAATAAATAAAAGATTTTCTCTCTCTCAATGTAGCAGGATCATGTGCCCAGACACTTTTGAAAAATCAGTCCACTATGAAGCTGTCTGTCAGTGAGACAGGCATTGTGAACATGTAAGCAACCAAACAGCTGCTGTCCAATCCCTTTCCTATGATGTATTTCTGTCACCTTGTAAAAGGGCTTTCTGTTACTTGTGCAAATCTGGCGTCAGTTTCAATCCAAATTTTTATACACAGTTCTTTTCACAGTGTTCATTACATCTCTGAATGCCTTTATATGTTATATTATCTGAAGCAATTATAACAGAAAAGTCTAATCAATATTATGAATTTTTATAATGCTTTCCATTATAGCTCTCAAAACTAATTTCTAAATATTGAACCTGACAGAACTAATAAAATACAGGTGTGGCCACTCCATGCACAATTATGGTGGATTTAATTCTATAATCCACATATTCATGTTTATGCATGTATTAATTTTAGTCTTTACTCAACACTCTCATTTTTTTAAAGAGTTCCCCAAAAACACATGCAGGACGGAGCAGGAATGGAGTTTTGATGAAATGATTCCCTTACATGTGACCTCCTTCTGGATGTTTAGCCTGTTTCTTAAGGACATTTTCCAGGATGGACAGTCTAACAACATTAGCCTAGGAGGTGCTGATTTAAGAGGGTCCATTAAAAAAATCTCCCATACTAGGACATTTGGCTTCAAAAATGTTTGTAAGCGAAAGGCTGTTTTTGGCATACTCCAGTGTCTACTAATTTTCCTCATTATACCAATCCTCAGGCACCTAGTCTTTTTGTACATGTGCTAACAGATCCTTGCAATTTGTCTGCTGGGGGTGTTCAACTTTGGTTTTCTGTTGATTTGCAGACTTTCAAGCTGTCCTCCATGTCCTCTGCTACTGTTCCTAGACTCATTAACGATGCATGGAGGCAAGACTTTTGGAATTAGCCAGTGTGGGATTCTGGGGCAACAGATGCTGTGTGGTAACTCAGAGATGCTTCATATTGCAGACCTGATCTTCACAATTAAGGGTCCAAATTTGAATTTCAGAAGGAGATAAAGTTTATGATGGAGTGTTTGCTATGATGAAAGATAAATTCCAAGGACTGAAGTAAGCTCCTGTACGGGTTCAAAATATGAATCTCAGTTACTACTGGTGATGAATGAATACACGCTCCATCACTGAGGTACCTGAATCTCTGCCTTAGGACACACGGGCTGCACCGAGGATGCATTTCTTCTGACCTGGACTCTTTCTTAGCTTCTTGGAAGTTTATGTGATTACTTTAGATTGGAATAGCTGTAAGATCTGGAGGCTTCACATTAATTATTAACCTCGGTATCTGACTCCTATATTTTAAGATCTACAGCTCTGAAAAAGGAGACACCGCTGGCAGTCGCTACCTTGGGAGGGTTGAAATTTATTAGAAATCAAACTAATCTATACTGTCTCCTGCTCAGGAAATTGAATTCTAGGAGTTTGTGGGAGTCAACTCAGAGTTTACTGAGACTCCTAATTCACATGGATGAGGAATATTTGCATTGAGATAAGAAAAATCTGTTGATCTGTTTCTTGTTGCAAATCAAATTTAGTCATACTGGAATCCAATCTACCATATTTAAACTAGTTAGCGGGACCTTCAGAAATGGAGACCAGAGGCTTTGTTCTTTAAAAATAGATGCAAGATTATCTATTAAAAATAAGAGACACTCATTTTGTGCGTAATTAGCCAACAGACAGTTATAATCAAAGAGTAATAACAAGTTCCCATTATTTGCTTATGGCCCTCTGCTGGCTGAGGTCCAACAGTAGCAATTTTTGAGAGAGTTTTTGTACTCATGAGCTTAATCAAAAACAAGACTCAGCTCTGTATTTGCCTTCACAAAGTCAATGGACTAAACTCATCAAAGTCATAGGGTTAAAATTAGCTCAATGTGTCTTTGTTGAATTGTTTATAATGCAAATGGTGGCTACTCACAAAAGAAGTAACAGGGAGTCTGTAGATAGATTTGTTTCTTTGTTACCTCACTGAGCAGCTGGAAGGTATCTCTGTGAAGAAATATAATATACGACTTCTTGTGAGCCTGAAAGAAACCCTATCCTCCTATTGTGTAAAGTCTAGGCTGCTCTTTTCCAAGAAGGTGATGGACATCTTTGTGCCAATGCTTATTAACTACAGTTAAAAACATTATTAAATGCTCACAGATGCAATTTATTCCAGCTAGCACAATAAATTCTAAATAAAAACAGTTATGGTTATTCCATCTGAAGTCAGAAATTTCAGCATTTGCTCTGCCTAACACCTGCTGGGGGAAAGCAGAACTGAACTTCAGTGACGGATGGCTCTGCGAGCTGTCTCGGGGTAGTGAGGAATTGCTGTATCCCCTGCAAGCCATGGATGGCCAGGCCCAGTTTCAGGTGCCTTTGTCACAGCAAATGCCTGTAGGGATCCAGTTTGCCTAGGAACAGCTTTCTGCTGCCAGCAGCCCTCTGTGTGGGATGAAGACATCTGACACTGATGTTAAGTGAACAAAGCCTTTTGAAGCAACTGAATCCCAGTGCCACAGGCGTATTCTGGGGTAAGAGCAGATGGGGAGGGGAACTCAGACAAGGTTTGGGGAAGTGTATTAAGCTGTTAGCAATATCTCCATGCTCTGGCTAAACCTGTGTGAGTGCTGCTTCAGCTGCTGATGTGTTCTGTCAGCAAGGAGTTAAATTCTTTGTGCAGACAAGGCTGAAGAGGCACACATTTCTTGATTTCCAGCTTTGCAAACACCTTTGACCAACATCTCAAAGTGTGACAGCCTGAGAGCATATTAACGAGCAGCTACTTCCCAACGGGAACTGTAGTATCAGCATTTCTTCTCCCCGTGTTGTTTCCTGCTGCTATCACGAGTGGCAACATGGAGGTGCATGAGCAGCTCAAAGGTGACTTCAGCAACGCAGGTACCTAAAACAGCCAGGAGGGCTTGGAATATGGAAGCACATATCCTAACCTTGGAGTGACAGGTCTCTTTCATCTGAAGATGGGGTTATGAATATAGCATTTATTTTTGTACTATCAAATAGAAATGGTAACATAATGGACCAACACTTCTGCTGTTATCCCGCAAGTACAAAAGTACATAAACTGAAAGGCCAGAGGAATTATTCTTTTGCAGTTATCCTTAATTCCTCTGTAGATACAGAAGTATAATGGGAAGCCAGAAATGGGCCTCTACAATGCCCTATTTAACCTATGGGAATCTTTCACTAGAAGAAGACGTGGGCACACTGTGTCAGAAATTATATACAGTGATAATAATATATTAGACAGGAGATAATGAGCCTTTGAGGGATTCCTAAATGTATTACTTGTTAATTTAGGAGGTACCCTGAGTGCAGCTTATGAGGCGGTACTAATTTAGAAGGTATCATGAGTAACTCTGCTTCCTGGAGGGCTGAAATGTAAATCCCATTGTGCAGCAGGGAAAATGAAAATGCTCCTTCCATTCAGTCTGTGATCTGTCCTGCACTTGCCACAGGGAATAGCATAATTTAGAAAGCTGCCTTCTAGGATGTTGAACAATCATGCCTCATCAGTGAGATCTCTAGATTAAAAATGTGAACATTTTTACATTACTAGAGGGATTATTATATTTTGTTTAATATTTAATATATTTGACATCAAACTACCATGTAATGAGTATAATGTATTAAAATGTCCTTCTAGTCATATTATTTCCCAGCTTTTATGTAATAGGACTCTATCTGCATTTGTTCAGTGATACTGTACAGTGGTTTGATTTATATTTTGTAGTGTCAGGCTGAGAGGAACTTTAAAACTGATTGTCATAGTCAGTTCAGATCTACCCCTGAGTTTCTATGGATCCTGAAACAGGAGGTTCTCCTTGGAGGCAGAAGAGTTTTTGTGTCCTTCCTTTAAGTGTGAAACTGATGCAGCACCACCTTCCATGGAGCCAGATGCACCTTCAGGCACCCAGCAGTAAGCAACAACACTGTTCTCCACCCTGAATGACTCCTTCCAGAACTAGTGAATAAATTTCACTATTATGCTTTTACTGCACCTTATACCGTAACACATTGTGTACCCTGGGTCCATCCCTCTTCACGGTTGCACACCTACAGCCCCCACTGTTCTCAGCAATGTGGTGCAGCTGGGAGGAGCTGTTCCCTTGGTCCTGCTATGCTGGGCTGAGTCCCTCATGCAAGGAGACCCCCTTCCAAAAAAAAGTCACCTGTCAGTCATGGCAGGGCTGTTCTGAGCTTCACACCACACATGCACAGCAGCTAGGTCAGTCCAAACCACATAAGAAAATTTGTACCTCCTTACTGGATCCTGTTGTCTTTCCTTTCTTTATTCTACCTTTTTTCCTCCTGTCCTGAAGTTTACATGAGTACCTCTCTGTGGACAGCATAATTGTTACTGCTCTCTGTAATTGTGGCAGTGCATCGTTGCTCCAGCTTCAGACTGCAGCTTCCCTTATATAGGACTGACACCAAAGAGTAGGCGTACATTCCACGCAGTTGAAAGGTGGGGAGGCAGGCATATTTTTACAACAGAGAGAGAGATATTGACATAAATCTCACTATGTACAGCACATGGTAAAATCTGTTCTTTTTTTCTGTGTTTCTAAATCATTCTGTAGCAATATCACAACAGGGGTCCAAAATTCCTCACTTCCAAAGTAACAGAGACAGTGAATTTATGGGGGGGCTTCACAGGAAACAGGAGGGGATCTCTGGAGAATCCCAGGAGAGGACAGGACTTCTTGCTTCTTCATGGTGGTGCATGGACTCTTTCTTATGCCTTTAACATTGCAATAGCCCTTCAGGAGCTGGTTAAGATAAGTGTCCATCTAGAATCACATTGAAAACTGAGGATTTAGGAGGTACAGGGACACAGAAAAATGACACTAAGTGCAAAGTATATTCTGCTCTTCAGACTAGTTGCTGCTCCCTGAGGTTTGTTCTCCATTTTTCACTTACTCTAGTTGTTTTTCTTTCTCTTCTTCTTTTTTTTTTTTTTTTGTTATCCTTCTGTGTAGTTAATGAAGAGAGCCCTCTACTAATGATTAACTTGATTTGGATGCCAAATCCAGAAAAGGAGGGTTGAACTGGCATCAGTCAAGCAGTCAGCTTTAATTAAAAATGTTGAAACTCGTTAATAAGAAACAAAGAGACAAAACGAAGAAAAAGAAGGAAAGAGAGTGGGGGGCAATAGGAAAGAGAGAGCATAATCAAAAAAGAATGAAGGACAAATGAGAGGAAAAGGCAACAGAATTAATGAGAAAATGCAGATAACTAGTACAGAAAAAACTGTACATCAGTTGTCCTGGCTTCTTAATACGGTGACGAAATGTCTGGCAACACCCCCTAAAGTGGTAATCCTTTCCCCTTTGCCCCCCTTGTATTTATTAATTATCTGATATTTTAAAATATTTGGTTGCTTGTATCAACTGTGGCAAGGAAACTGTGGGGCTTTTCTGCTGTGCATTTGTTGTTGAACATGCACACAAGCCTAAGTCCTCCTCAGAACAGCCAGCTGCTGATTTGGGGAGTACAAGAGGGGAGGGACTGTTGGGACAGTTTGGTGATCATCACCCTGGCAACACTGGCAAGAGAAAAGCGATGCTTGTCTTTATCCAAATCTAGACTGTGCTAAATTGATGTAAATGTGAAAATGACTGACTGAGAAAAGCTATTAGCTTCATGGAGAAGTCTTGAAAGGTAACTGCTTTGCAATGTATTAGCCTTGCTAAAGAACGTTAAATAGCCTCTCTAATGGACACCTGAGACACCAGGAAGAATTCTGAGTCTCTAGTGAATTTCCACATTCTCCTCTAAGGTTAGTCCCTATCAGGATTTGGACGTGCTGGATGAATTTTCTCACCCATGCACTCTAATAACTGCATGCCAGTCCAAGAAAGATGAAACATCTCAAATGCTGTAAATTCATAACTTTGAGCCAAATGATAAATAAATTAAATCCACCTCTGACATGAGCTTTGTGAAACTGAAAACTCACCAGTTCTAACTAAGAGCATTCATTTCCTTTCTGTTTTCCAGTCTCTAGGGCATTGTTTAGACCAGAGCAATCTCTGGTCCTCCAAATGGGACTAGAAAATGTAGTATCTGAAGTCTGTGTGATACTGGCTTTATGTTTTTACACAGTATAAGAAGCGGCTATGTAGACTCATAGTAAAGACTGTTATATTTGCTTACCAAAATAAAATATGGATATTGAAGGGCAGTGTTAAGAGACATACATCAGCTTTTTACAAACAACCACCTACTAAAGTTTTTCTGAAGTTAAATAAAATTTTGAATCAACTGTCTCTAGGAGCAGCCCAGACAATTGAGTGTGGAAATTCCATTTGAGCCTCCTACACACATCTGGGCCAAAACAGACTCCAGAAGGATTCCGTTTGCTGTCAGATATATACATTTTTCTTAGACAAGCAGGCTCTGTAGAATTTAACTTGTTTTCTTCTTTTATGGGATAAAGAATGCCTTTTAAATTGTTTCCTGTGAGAGCTACCAAAAGTTTAGTAAAAAAATGAATGTGTCTTCTTGTATGATTATTGATCCATAAGAAAAAGACCAAATGTGAATTCTTCCATATTTTTAATCCCTACATAGATTGATAAAAATGCCACAGACCTTTTTAATGTCTAATGGTAAAAAACACACAGGAAAACTGATGTGTAAGTAATTCAAAAGCAACATAAATAACCATCATATGTTTTAAGTCCTGTTTTGATGCTAAATTACCAGCATTTTATTTGCTGCAGAATATGCTACTTTTCAATTGGCTCATATATATTCTTTATATACTACATTGCAAAACATGGTAACAACCTCCCAAATACCTCCAAACATGCACACACGTGCTCAGAGAGATTTCATTTAATGAATTGAACTCAAAGTTAGTATTTTTGTGGCTTCATTTGTAGGTAGACAGAACACACAAATGGCATTCTTCATAGAGTTATTTTCAAACTGGAAAGAGAACGTAAGTGTGCTGAAAGATACAGAGGACCCTTGTGCATAGCTGTAGTTGTGGAAATGCATTATCTTAACCAAGTCACACTTGATTGAATGAATTTCCCAAAGTGAAGGTTTTATTCTTCTGTATTCTTCAGCTCTCCCATCAATGCCATTCACAGGACACTAGATTACTCTATACCAGAGAGAATTCTCTATTTACACAAACAATTTAGGAACCACTAATAGCCTCTGTTGTTCCCTGTAGTGAAAGTATGTATACATGCATGGGCCAGTACAGAAACTATATACACACAGACTTTCGTTATGTTAAAATAAAAAAAAAAAAAAAAGGACAAAGAATAAGTGAGGAAAGTATAATGATAATAACCATGTTTTCTTGGTGGAAGCAATTTTTTACTGTAACAGTTTTGCTGTTACTCACTTGGTAGCTTCTTTTAGCTGATTTTGGAATGCCGTTTTTAAAAAATACAGGACTTTTTTTAAACGTGTCCTGCTTACACCTGTTTTGAGATGGAGCATTTTAATAGCTAGGGAGGAAGGATTTTCTGACATCAAAAGCATTTGTCACAGAACATTGTAGGCGAGTTGTTTCTCTGATACATCTCAGCAAATCTGAATGTTATACTGTACTGAGAGAGGGTGCTTTGTGCCCTCTGCACACACGCTGCAGAGGCAAGGAAGGCCAGGCAAAGGAAGGCATTGGTACCCTACAGGTTCACTGACCTTACTTCACATGCTTAAATTAGTCTGCAGATAACCTGGAGCTCTCTGTATCCATCTCCCTCTATCAACCATGGAAACAGTGTCTGGAGAATAATCACTGCCTGATAACTTGAAGGCAAGTGCATAAAGCTGGTATTGTGAACATGACACCAGTTTTGGGTAGGTTACCCATCCTGTCACCAGTGGTTGTGGAGCCTGTCAGGCTCCTCTGTCCTGCACTCCTTCCCTGGAGGGTGAGGGATAAGATCCTCTGTACATTTTGACGCCCACCCACACCCGGCAACGCTGCCTTTGCAGGAGGAGAAAAGCAATTCATTGCTTCTGTGAACACACCAATGATGCAAAGGCTGGAGAGCAGGAAGAAAGTGAAACAATAAGTATTTCCCTCAGAGAGTTGGACCAAAAGAGTAATTTTTGGTTTTTAATGCCTGGGAAGTGGAAATTAAAAGCAGGCTATCCATCAACGAATTTATGGTATCTGAAACTCCTCTGAGCCCTAGGAAAACATAAAGCTCTGCCCTTTGGTCTTCTTTTCACTCTGCCTGGGTAAGCTCACTTTATGAGGCAGCATAATTTGCAGTGACCTTCTCTGAAGCTGTTGATACACTTCCTGCTTTGCTGGAAACCACCTTTTTAGCCATGCATGATGTGACTCCACATACATTGGACTATAAATTTCAGGACTTGTCATTAAATCCTGCAAAGTAATCCCGTGCTGTAAGTAGCTGTACTGATGCAGGATGCTATCGGTTCTGCTGGGTGGTGCTGAGGGGTAGTTTCTGAAGGCTGGTTGGCTCTTGTTGCACCACTGATAAATGCATGGAATCAGTGAGGGAGGGTCATCTTTTATAATTATTATTCTGCCTCTTACTTGTACAGACGAATGATCATGCAACTTTATAAAAGGATTTTCAGACTTACTCCATATGTGAGTATTAAAGTCTACCTCTGTACCAATATATCTAAAGCCTTATTCCCACTTATACATTTACTGAGTTCTTAAATATGGTTTTTGCCACATATAAAATGGGAAAAGTATATATTCTCATATAAATACAAGCCCTTCTAGAGTCAAAGTTTTCCTTCGTCTGTAACTATTTCAAGATTTCAGCTCCCACATGTGAGAATGGCAGAAGAACACGTGATGTAATAATATACCTGTTTTCTTAATAATTTATGAATGATTATATATTGCTATTTTTATATAATTATTTTCATGCATACTAATTAGATCTTGGCCACTCAGTCTGAAACACTCCTTGAATCACTCAAGAACTGCTGTCTGAAGGCTGAGCAGCAAATTTACCCTTGAAATTTGGTGAAATCATAATGCCCAGATGATTAGTTATTTTTCTTTGCTTTCTTGCTTATTTTCTTTCTTTACATCTATTTATCTCTCATGTGATGAAGACCTTTGAGGCTTCTGGTTTTTCATTGTTCAAAGAAATAAGCTGAAGTATCAATGGTTTTTCTACTTGCAGAACTTATATGCTGTGATATGTTTTTTCAAGTAATGTGCTGGCCTAGTGAAGTAAACAACAAGTCCAAATCTCTCCAGAGTCAATGTAATATTTTTAAGATTCATCCTCCTTCACTGATTTAAAATTACTGACTGAAAGATCTGGTTTTCTGAGGCTACCTGAAGCATAATAAGAAATTAATTCATTTATGTTCTAAAAAATTTAAACTGCAGGATGCATATTCTTATTGTAAAATGATTAGAAACTGTTCTTTATGTCGACAAACAAAGAGGGGAATTTTGATGAAAAGAAAAAAATATAGAGAAAATATTAGCAAGTTGGAAAAAAAAAGTTGACATATTTTTCAACCAGATTAATAATCATAAACTTTTAAATCTGAATTTCAAGATATTTCAACTGGACTCTGAAAAGTTCTGTTTTGAAATGCCAGTGCAGTCCACAGCTTGGAAATTTTCCACATCTTGGAAATTGGTCTTTGTAGGTTCTTGCTGCTTTGCTCATGTAATGGGCTGGTGTTCCTGGCCAGGTGACATGTCCGTGGGTGCCCCACAGGGCTGCTGGGGCAAGGCAATGTATTTTGGGAATTTACCAGCCACAAGTAGCATTAAGAATTTGGCCTGCGTGCCAGAGTTGGTGAGTAGCCTCAGAGCAGTAGGCACAATACCTTTCAGCATTAACTTCCAGTCAGGTATTACAGAAATATTTCAGATGAAAATGTTTTTCTTTCAGTCAAAGATTGAATCACTAACTTTGGTTAGGCCAAAAGCCTGAGACCTTCCAGTTTTCAAAGGCTCTTCTCGTTGACTAGACTTGAAACTTTCCAGAGAATGCGGCTTTCTTTTTAATTTAAAATAAAAATAGGTGGAACCTTTTCACCAGATCTGACCAAATGTACAACTGTGTGATTGATGACAGCTGAGAAGCAAATCCTATAGGCCTATTGTATATTACATTTATCCCAACCAACTTGACCCCTGACTATATCCTTTCTACTTTGTTCTTGTTTTTTGCTGTTTCTTTTGTCCACATCAAGAATTTTTCCAAGTACCTTGAGAGCTTCCTTGAGTGACAGCCATAGAAAAGCCACTGTGCCAGGAAAGGATCCTTTCCACCAGTGGAGCCCACATTTTCCATTCCTTTGAAGAACACTGCCACCACCAAAAATAATAGATGCATCAAATATTATGCTGCTGTGAGGCTTAGGATGAGAAAACTTCAGTGATTACCAGAAACAAAAGTGATATTCTGCATACAGTTCTCTGAAAGATTATAAAATTAAACTTGTATCATTTGATATACACATAAGTGGTACTGTTGTCATATATTATGAGATATGACTACAGGCCCTGCAGCCTTTCAGTTCCTTTTTTCCTTGTCATTTGCACAGCTAATATCAGATGACAACGCTGAGATCCACCAATTCTTTTCTAATGCCCTGCTCAAAACTAGAGCCAGCATGTGACATTACGCATTCTATCTCCCTCCTGTGCCCTCGCTTGCTTCTTCTATCTTGCTCCCTCTCAGATGCAAGTACATATGTCATTATTTGCCTCTCATGCATATTTCTATACAGTAACAGTGGTATACAATATTTGCTTTTTACAGGAAGAATTCAGAACACTACCTTCAGTCATGAGAGATAATTTTCTGTATCTCTGAGAAAGGTATTTATGAGGGCCTTGGCTGAGGAATGAAAAAAAGACTAAAGCAGATCAGTTGAAATTATTTTCTTAATGGTAAAATCTGAATTATACATTAAAGTACCATTTATTCAATCAATTTTATTATTCTGTTTAAAAAGGCAGTCACTTTTATGTGTTTCATATGCTTACAAAGGTTTATTAGCTTGAGTAAAAGGTCATTATTATTCAATTGAGTAATTTAATTTTAAATTATTGGTATTGCACTTCATATTATAACTGCTTTTGCAGATGCATTTGATTATGTCAAATTTGCCTTTTAATCATCTGTCTGGAGATCATTTTCTTGAATCGTTCACTGTTTCTCACCCTTGTAGTGGTATCCTAATGAACACACACAGTCCAGCCTCACATCTTCCATGTAAATTACTGTGCATACCTCTCCTAGTCAGATCATATCAGAGGCTATGTGCTGTCATATAATCCTGGATACTGCCATGTGGAAAATCTTTTCAGGTGATTAATGCCATAGGCATCTAATTCTCCTGCAAAGCAATATTGCAGTGTTTATGTGAATGCCAGACTTAGGGATATGAAATGAGCATTTAGAAAAGTTAATAATCTGTCCCTAATCCCCTCCAAGAATTATCTGTTGGTATTTCTAAAAATAATTGCAGCTTCATTCCTTGTTGCTAATGGAATCACATATTAATTCATTAGATGCATTGTTCATTAAAAACTTGGAATTTCGCATGGGTGAAATAAATACATGTAAAGCTACACATCTTTGCATTTGAAATACATATTATGTAAAAAATGCACAAAATATTTTTTTTCTTGCTTTGTTTGCTTAATGCTTGAGCAAATAAACCCTTCAAAAATGTTTCATGTTTGCTAGAAACATGAGATTTGTCCTTGACTGCGCACTTAGAGACTGTGATTTCTGGGCCTAACACTGAAATTCTCAATTAAAGTAGAAATCATACACAAAACAATCCAACACAATAAAGTATCAGGGCAGGCAGACCCAGGATGGAATACTCTGTGAGCGGTGATTCCTCACTACTAGCATTCAGTACCACACCGATAATGCCGGTGTGGCCAAAGGTGCTGCGTTTACTCACATGTACCTATGAATTGCAGAATTGTCTGCTGTTATCAGGCTGCTCCTACTTCTGCTGAGGAGCTTTTCCCTCAGCCAGGGATTGTCCATTAACTTCACTAGAAGCAGGATCAGTCTTTCACAGCCTTCCATAATTTTGAACAAATTATGTTTTAGAAAGTAATCATTGATTCCTGAGATTTGGCATAGGAAGCACTTTGAAAATGGTTTTGAATACTCATAATTAGCTCAAGAATTACAGTCTCATTCCTTTCTTACGCTGCCATTACAAGCATTTATCTCAACTGATTTCAACAGAGCTGCTTCTGTTTTACACTTGTGTGAGGGAACAAGAAACCCAAGTTGCATGAATTGTTAACAGCTCTTTCATACTGCCTCTTTATTACCAGATAAAACTTTGATGAAGGACATCCACAGAAGATCAATATGAGAAACCACATAAGACCTGATTTTTATGCTACTGGCTGATACTGAAAATCCCAGAAATAACTATTTGTTTTTGAAGCTCTTACTTAAGGTGATGACTGGGTTAATGCTGCTTTTTCTGAAAGAAATATTTCACCTTTAGGAGATGTACTGCATCCTTGGTAAAGTTACTCCATAGCTCGGATTGCAGGGATACAGGAAAGGGAATGCAGAGCAGTTGTACATCTAGCAATGAGCAACTCCATCCTTCATGTGAGGGAAGAAGTCAGTTCTTTCTCTGCTTTGTGCAGATGCTGCTCCCGGCTGTGATGCACTGCTGTCAGCATCCTAGGAGGCTCCAGGGAAAGGTTGCTTGTCTCACCAGGGGAAGTAGGAGCTCTGGGGAAGTTTGGGTTCTATTTCCAAAGAACTGGGAAATTGCCTCATCGCTGGCAATGTCTACCTGTAATTTATACAGGCCAGAGCACAGCTGTGGGGTAAACAACAACTGAACTGGCCAGTAATATATTGTCTGTGAGCTAATATAGCTCAGGATATATTCACTGCCCAAAGCAAACATTTTCCTTGAGATCCACTTAGATAGCAGTGTTTGTTTATGTCGTGGTTTACCTGTATATGAAGAAGTGAGCAGGAGTAGAAATGCAACTGCAATCCCAGAGAGAAAGTCTAATTTATATTAATATTTCTCCAACCTAATAGCTGTCAAATACACATTTCTGCACATCTGGCAGTCTGCTTTAATTTGTTTCTGTCAAATGAAGAGCAAATGTTTTATCACAAGTTTGTTGTTGTTTTTTTTTCTAAAAAAACCCTCAAGTACCACAACAGTGAAGGTTACAGAGCTGGCTATTTTTAGAAAGTTTGCTCTTCACACACTTAATCAAGACCATTGTACTTTACTTGCTTTCCTCCAACTGCTACTAAAGCCATCCACAGCCTTCAAAATCCAAGCATTATGAAGTGGAAATGCCTGTGCAGGAAAGCTCTCCGATGCGATTGAGTCTTGATGACAGGCTTAATCCCAAGCTCAGCAGAAGCTCAGTTGTGCTCCTTTTTGTCCCTGAGGTAGTTGAAGAGGACATCCAGGCCCCCCTCGACAACCTCGGGCAGGGGCCGGGACAAGGGGTTGTGGGCAATGTGGAGGCCTTTGTCCATCGGGTTCCAGGCAATGCGGCGCAGCCGGCGCAGCAGGTACAGGTCGTCTGGGAGGGTCTGTATGGCGTTGTAATCAACGTTCAGCAGCTCCAGGGTGCTGATGTAGCACAGAGACCGCGGCAGACTGCGTATGTTGTTATTTTCTACGATAAAGATTTGCAGATTGACCAGATACTGGATACTCTCTGCGATGTTTTCCAGCTTGTTGGACCCTAGGTGCAAGAAGTCCAAGCTTCTCAGGGCGAAAATGCAGAGGGGAATTTGCACAAAGCGGTTGTTACTGAGGTTCAGCTTCCTCAAACTTGTCAGGTCGGTGAAGCTCAAAGGCAGTTGCGAGATGCAGTTGTGTGAGAGGCTCAGAACCTCCAGCTTCCTGCACAAGCTGAGCTCTGCTGGCACTTCTTTCAGGCAATTCATATTGACGAACAAGACCTTCAGGTTCCTCAGCAGCCCGATCTCCTTAGGCAGACACTTAAGGCAGTTGCCACCCAAGTTCAGCACTACCAGCCTGTCCAGCTTCCCCAGAGAAGGAGGAATCACCACCAGCTGGTTGCGTGAAAGGTTCAGCTTCTGCACCTCGTGCAGTCCCCACAAGAAGTCAGGTGTGCTGGTCATCCCTTTCATTATGAGGCTCAAGCTGACATAACGCAATCCCCGTTTCAGCAGTGACTTGGGCTCTTTCCCTGCGAGAAGGGCATCTTCCCACGCAGGAAGCTTTGGGCCTTTCCTAAGGAAAACCATGCTCCTTCGCTCCTCGTTCTTCGAGTGCTCAGTTCCCATAACACTCTGGTTTCACTCCTGAGAGAACTGAGGTTTTATTCCCTTGCAATATGCAAATGCCAACAGAGGACGACAGCCTGCAGGAGGTGGGAAAGTCAAAGCAAGGAGACAAGGAGGAGCCTGTGAAGTGCATCTCAGTCCACCGGAACAGTTTCCACAGCTGCTGAGGGAAAGTTTCACTTTTGGGGGCTTATGTTGATCTTGGTGCACAGTCTGTAATGAAACACTTGCTCCTGACTCGTGAGCAAATCTGTTCAATTCAAACTGAATGCCACAAGACAGCTGTCACTGTCATTTGGCGGGCTTTATTGGACAGATATCTATCTTCACTGCAAAAAGGTCACAAGGATGCTGTATATAACTTCACCATGTCAGCTTTCTTGGCTATCTGGTACATACCATGGCGGTAGGACAATTAGCACGATTGAGTTAAAAAAAACCAAACAAGCAAGCTAAAGAAGAAAACAAGCAAAGAAGCCATCATTTCAATTCAGATTTAAAGGATGTTTTCATAATCACTTTTATTTTGGTTCCTGATTTCTCTGAAGTAGTTACCAGTTTACCAGAAAATTTTGCATGCTGCAAAACCACTGATTTTTTATGTCAGTCCTTGTTTTCTGCTTAGTTAAAAAAAAATAATGGTCAAACAAAAAGTTTTAGCTTTTATATCTCCTTTATGGTGAGGATTGGTCTCTTTCTTTCCAGAAAGGGTACCAACTTCACTGCAGCAGTGACATTTTGCAGTACTATCTGTGCCCACTTGGATGATTTCTTGCTACCCACGGCACCAAGTGTGAGCAGTCATACCACACAGTTCTAACCAAATTACTCTGTCCTAAATGTCTTGTGCTACTTTCACATCTATCAACCAGATTTTTGGAGTCTGATTCTTTTGTGCTCTAGATAATGGAGCCTCTTGAGGTCCCTTTCTCTGTGAAATTTCATGTCTTCCTGGGCTATTCTGGGGTACAGGGGGATGAGCAGTCAAATACTGTCAAACTGTAAGTGACATTTAGATCCTATATAGAGGGGCTGATGGAAGAGGAAAGAAGCAGTGAGGTGTAATAATACCCAACAACAGCTGAAGTGAGCTCTGCTGGTGAAAGGAAATTGTATTGCTGCAGGAGTACATACACAGTGAGTTTAAACTCAAAGGGACCATAAAGAGGACCTGCAAAAACTTCAGGTATTGACTAAACTAGGGGAAAATTGCAACAAATAGTATAAGACTTTCAGGACATTTCCTCTCCATTGGATCCATGGTGATGAAGGTGTGTTGCTGCCTTCTGAGAGATTTCGTGATGATTGTACCCTCCGTTGCCATCTCATTTCAGAGATCCTCACCTTAAAACCTTATGTTAGCTCAGATGCTAAATGATTATGCAGAAAACTGCAGCTGTAAGTCAAAGCACTCCAGCAACCACTTTGGAGTCAATCCCCACAGTCCCTTCTTACTGCCAAGCACCACTCAGTCTCCTTCGAGCTTTGGGTCAGGGTTCTCCTTTAAGCTTCAGGGTCACTCACAGAGATGCATCTGCTTGGGAAGAGAGGGTACAAAGGGAGCACTCCTGCAGTTGGGCCTGACAAGTGGAGTGCTGTACCAGGAGAGCAGTCAGGACCACGGGGAGCAGTGCAAGACAGTGATGAGTTCAGTGAGCCACGCAATTAAAACCTGTGTTTGAACAGGGCTGCGTGGCATAAAACCAACTGGTGCTGAGGCTGAAATCTTGCATTCCCTGGAGTGCCCGGGTGAGCCTGAAAAAGGCTGAGGCCAATTGTATCTGGTTAGAGGGAGTTGGCAGTCTGTGAGTCACAGATCCCTACCTTACAAGCACTTTTTGCCAGCATTTGTCAGTTTACAAACAAATGTTATACTAATTGCCATTGCAGCCATAAGCTCTGACTCAGTGTTCTTGTTAACCATCATCCCCACATGCTGCCCAGAGTGGCAGAGGAGATGCTCAGGGGGAAGAGGAAACCCAGCTTAGGTTTAGGCAAGACTGGGCTTTGCATGATGGGGCCCTAAAATGTGGCACTTCATCCCAAGTGGGTGAAGGAGCGGAAGCCTTTGGTTTTTCTGCCCAGCTGCTGTTAAAAATGCAGTTATTATCAGACAGCATCTATGGATTTGAACACAGCATTTTGCTTCTGCAGGGCAAATGCAAAGGGAAGAAAAAGGCTTTTTGGAGAGCATTTGTAAAATTAGGCATTTCCCTTCTTTTAGTTTCAATGCTGAAATGAGGAATCTGCCGCAGATAATCTGTCGGAATCTGCCAGACACCGGCTTTGCTCCCCTTGGCTGGGCTCCCACCTGTGACCATGGCCCCATCATCACTTCAGAGCTCTTTCTTCCACAGGTCACTTTTAGTAACAAATGAAAACAAAACACAAAGGAAGCACAGTCTCCCTGTAACCACTGCCTCCCCCTATGGCTGGCCAGATATTTTTGGATGAGAACGTTGTTCCCATCTCCAAAACACACTGGAGTTCACTGCCTGGGGACTTGGCAGTGCCTGCTGTGGCTTCTCACCACAGAAATCCTCATTTCCTAACAGTGTGACTCAGCCAAAGTGCTCTGTACCCTGCCCTGGCTTTGCATCACACTGTCCATTTGAAACTAAGCCTGTGATACAGCCCAGCAGAGTCTGGGCTTGGCTGTTACTGGAAAGCTTCACCAGGGGATCTCTATCAAAGAAAAATGCTTGCTCTGCTTCAGCCTCACAGCATCTCCTGCTATTGCTCTGCTGTATCTTCACTGCCTGCCAGACATCAAGCAGCAGCAAAGGGGATTTAAAAAAGAAATTCCACATCTGCAGCTCTCATTGTCCAGTACCCTTCCTGCCTCTGTGAGTATCATAACCGCTGTGTGAAACAGAAAAAAAAAGACAAACCATTTCCTATTCTTTGTTCCCCAACGGAAAAACAGGCTATTGAGCATGCTTGCAGTTGTGGAGACGGAAAACTCTGAGGTAACCAAATTAAATTTTTCTTGAAATCGAGATAATAAAACGACAGTGGCCTCATCTGGACATCTCAGGAACTAAAATTCTGTATGAAAATAGTCCCTTGTCTCTTGGTGTTCCGGACTGGCTTTGTTCAAACACTGTTCAGTTCCTTTTTTTCTGTTTTGCCTGCTGCCCTGCCCTGGTCCATGCTGTGCTGGGCTGTGAGGATGGATCCATTCCTTTGGAATGCTCTTAGGCAGCACTGACCTGTGTCCATACAGCCTGGCAGAAAGCAGAAATGAATTTCATGTGTGCAGGTTTGGAATCCCAAACTGGTGGGCTTTACATGACACAGTGTACTTGATAATCACTTTGTAGATTAAACAAAAATATTAGTCTGCAAGGGAAAAAAATAACCCAAAGCTTGTTGTCAGGAATTTGTAGTCTAACCTATATAATAAAAGAAACTGCACTATTAGCAATGACAAAAAACTGGAAATCTGACAAAGATGACAAACTATATTTTCTGACATTATTTGACAATGCAAATGATTAGATTTTTTTTTTCTTAAGGAATCAGGATTGTCAGCCCTAAAAAAACCTGAAGATGAGTTCACAAAAGACCTGGAATTTTAAAGTCTATTATCTATGAGATCTTTTATTTGTCTTCTGGTTTTGAGTCTCTAAAATGCACTTGGGAAACATTTTCTAGCTTTTTTCTGCATCCAGGCAGGACTTGCCATAAAACCAATTTCATTGGTTTTAAGTAAAAGTTAAGATCATCATTACTTTTCTATAGGATTTGAGCTTTTAATGAAATATCTGATAGCATCAGGCTTTTAATGAAACCATAGCTGTTTTGACACACTGAGTTTAAATTTTGTTTTGCTGCAAAACCAATCCTGTAATTGTCTTTTAAACTGCTGAGCTTACAATAGATACCTATAGTTTCAATATCATGTATGTATAGGTTCATAATCGATTTTGAAACAAGTTTTGTGTTCTCTATAGAGGCAAAACCTTATATAGTTCCTCTGTCTCAATATTTTTATAAATGTATTAATATAAGAAGAAATTCTTTAAATCTTTAAGCATAACCATTTCTAAAATGCTGGGAAATTCAACCCACACTCTTTTGGAGAAATTTTCATTTCATTCATTACCTAGGTCTTATAATAAACACCTGTTTAAATGAGGATGCAGAAACTACCTAACACTTCCTTTGACAGGAAGGATGATTTGGCTAAAAAGGGTTAACTTGTTTCAAGTTCAGCAGAAAACGACAGTCATGCTGGAGAAATATTCATTACAAATACAGCTGCAGCTACTGAACCATCTTTTCTTTTGCTACTTCTTTCCTCTGAAGTAAATAAAGGGTTTTAAAAGCATCAGTGCCATTCAGACTGTCAGAGAAATCCTCTGGTTGTAGTCTAAGGAAGAAAATTTTGTAGGTTTTTAACTACTTTGTAGTGGTTTGTTGATCTTGCAGCTATTCTGAAATACTAAGTCAAATTTTAATGGTAATTTGAGATTTATGAGATGCGACACAAGACAGAAACAATTCTTAAGGCAATTTTAGATTTCCTGTTAATTTGTTTTTAATTCTGGTGCTGTTAACAGCTTTTAATGACTGTCTGTCCCTGGAGCTTTCTTGGAATGTTTCATTAAGGTCCCATGTGGAGCTGCTGGATTGCCTGACCCACGAAGAATTGGACCTGGAGGTGAATGACTGCCTGTGCAGGGGCTCATTTTTCTGCAGACCTCTTGACAGAAGACAAGCTTGAACTAAACATAGCATGAAATAAAAAAAGAGAGATTTGGGGTTGTAAGTGTACGTAGCCTAGAAATGACAGGCTCTTCTTCCTGGTAGTCAGGGATAGCAGCAATTCTTATATGACAAGGAATTACAGGAAGTTTTATTCCTTTTTTGCAAAACTGCCATAGTATTTTGAAATTCCAGAAAATACATGAATGATTGGTTTGCCACCACCTACTTTTAACACTATTTCCCTGTGTGTACACAAGTCAAACAGCTGGTCTGTCTGTCTATATTAAACAGAGGCAACCCGTGATCCTGCACTGTGCCATCATCCATCTTCTCTGGGGCTCTGTTTCATCTGGTGCCCATGAGAGTTCTCCCTGGCACCACCGAAACTTGCTTCCCATAGGTGCTTGCCTGCTCCTCTGCAGGAAAAGGGGTGTGTAGCACACAGATAAGCCCTAGGGAACACCACCATCCTGCAGGACTGCACACAGGGCTCTGTCCTGCTTTATTTAGCCATCTGCACACAGTCACCATGACTCAGCCTTCTCCTTCTCTTAGGTCTAGCGTGGTGACAGATTTGACACCAGTTACAAACGTGTCTGAAGTCATTACATGGAGGATACCATTGCAATATAGAAAGCATACGCTGCTCTATTTTTCATCACTACATTTATGAGCAGTCATATCTACATTCATAAATTTCTGTAAAATAGGCTGTGCCTGTCTGGTACCAATATGGATGTTTGCTAAATGCTACTCAAAGGCTGCGGCTTTCTAAATAAATTTCAAAAAAAGTTGGAGCAGATCGTCCAAATTGGACAAAGTATTTTTACTATGACTGCTGCCACATGACCTCTGCCACAGGTACTCTTTTTCACAGAGCTCTTGAAGGTCATTTTCCTACATTTTGGATGCATAATAAGAAAACAGCAATTCTTGGAAAGTAGAAGAGAGAGCCTGATAATTCCTTGCCTAAATCTAATCTGATACAGTAAGAGATGTTTCTTGGTCTGTCTCATAGAAGCAGTTAGATCATCTAAGTGTCCATCACATGCCTACATGGTTGGCCTTCAGGCAGAACACATCATTTCCTTCCCCACTCCCTCCCTCCCTTCCTTCCTTCCTTCCTTCCTTCCTTCCTTCCTTCCTTCCTTCCTTCCTTCCCTCCCTCTCGCCTCAAGTCCTTCCAGACGTATGTCAGTGCCTGGAGCAGATTCAGTCCAGCTGCCTGTGGTGTACAACGCCCAGCTTTCTGAAGCATCTTGTGCCCAGGGGTTACATGTCACTCTGGAATGAGGGGAATATCCCCACCTCTTGTAAAGCTGTTGCTCAGATTAGCAGGGTTTTCCTAAACATCCACGTGTGTAGAGAGTTCAAAAATAAGCATGACTCTATTAGCTGCTGGCAAAACTCCCAGTTCCTCCTCCAACAACTGTTTTAGTATTCTACATTTAACGGGTCATTGTAGTTGCCTAGATTTCAGGAATCTGAAAATCCAACCTCTATTCTGGAAACAGAAAGCAGGGGGTCCTGAGGGTCCCAAGAGGTGAGAGGAATTTCCATGGGGTTCCTACTTGTGGTACCTGTAGTTCAGAGACAGGTTGGACTTAAGCAAGACCATTCGTTCAGCATTATCTAGTAACAGTCTTTAAGATTCCCCTCACTCAATCTGCCAACATGCTGATTTTAACAGAATTTTTAAAATCAGCAGTTCTCTCCAGGCATAGTTAATGTCAACATGCCTCTGTTCTGGCTCCGTGAGAGCTTGCATGCCACAGTAAAGACCCGGTGACTCAACGTTATCTATTGCAAAATTCATTGCTGCTGTACCAATACCTCTCATTTTTATTCTAATCGTTTAGGTGTATCTGAAAATGCTGGAAAAAGCCAGAGGGAAGTTGAAAACTTACTTTAGAAACACTATGAAACATTAAGTGACCCAGGTCTTTGTGCCTGATTTAGTGTATAAAATAAATGCATGCTTCTCCAGTTGAAAGCACAAGCCCTTTTTATCTCAGTCCTCACAAAATTTGGTAAATCAGTACTGCAAATCAATGGGACCCAGTGTGAAGGGGTTTAGGTATTTCCATCCGGAGTCCATTACAGTTATGATTGCAAAAAAGAACTTAGGAAATAATTCAATCAAAGCTGTTGTGGAGCCTTAATCCCAGATCCATGACTCTTACACAAATTTTACTGATATAAGAAGAAACTCTGCATTTACCTTCATATGCCTGATAAATGATAAAACAGAATCTAATTAAAACTCCCTAAAACACATACCACTGTCTCAGTTTGGGATTTTTCAGAGACATTGTCAAATAAAAGAGCAGACATCCCTCTAGACATTTGAAGACTCAATGCTGACAATTAATAGTTTGACTTTTAAATTTCCAAGCTCTAATTTAAGGAAACATTGAATGCTTAGCTCAAAGGGCTTTAGTGAACAAATAAAATTTCTCAAGCAATCAGTAAAGCAATGCATCTAGGCATTATTAGTATGACAGTGATATTTGAAATGCTATGAAGTAATGCAGGTCAGTCTATGGTCAAACAAAAGCTGGTGAGATCTGAGGAAAGTTGCAGGTATGGGGAGCTGAGGACATCACACAGAGCACAGCCTGGAGGCAGAAGATATAGCTCAGTAGGTGAAAAAAGCACATGAAAAGCAACTTGCATAAAAAAAACTACCTAAAAAGTAATAAAACAGAGCAAATCAAAGGGAAAAATATGATCTTCAAGCCCAAGTACAGGCAAAAGGAAAAAGGAAAAGAAAGGACCACCCATAATTGTCATCTCTCTTATATTACAACCTCTAATGACCAACTTCCCAATAGAGAGAATCAAACATGAATCTGTTCTGTACCTGAACATCAGAAGAGATTAATTGTGGTGTACAGCCACAGGGTTTCAGCACTTATTGGACTGTGAGAAGACAGGATATTGTAGTTAATGATTCCACCTGAGGTGGAATGACAGCACATTCTGCAGCCGTGCAGGTAAGTGGAAGGGGAGAACTGATGCTCTGATGTGTGGCCAGGTCAGCTAACAAGAAGGCAAGCTTTTTCAAAAAGGTGGAAAATGATGTGTGGCTTGAAAGGAATGCAAATGGCATTTAAAAATGAAATTAAAATAGGAGGTTGGATTGGGGTGAGCAGGGCAAGAAGCTGGGGTATTTTATTTTTAATCGTATCTTCCTGGTCCAGGGAAGATGACAAGCAATATTTGCAAAGGATTTGAAACAACAGTGTCGGCCTGTGCATTGGTCATTAAAATTTACTGCACGCAGAACTCAACAAACTGATGAAAGTAATCCTATGATACGGTTGCCTGTGAGGTTGGAGACTAGACATGGTGACCCATATTGTCTCTTCCCATATTGTGGTCTTAAATCTGACCTCTTCTTCTGCTGTCTTCAACTCCCCTACACGTGCAAAATTCAGGAGCCTTGGTTCACAGGCCACTGCATTCATATTATCTTTGGTGCTGATCTCCGCGTTTTCTGCCTCACTGCATTTCACTTTTAGTTTATTGGATTTGAACAAATGTAGGCAATTAGAGGAAAATGCAATTATAACAGAGTTGCAGACAGTTGTTTTCCAAGTGACAAGAAATCTTATCTGTAGCCAGGGCTGAGTGCAGACGTGACCTGGGCTGGTGTGCTCAGAGCAATGTGCTGGCAGATGCTAGCAGAAGGTTACAGTCTATTTCCTTCCCTCTTCCATGGAAATGCATTCTAGTTTTGCAAGGCTAATGATCCTTGCTAAGCCATTTCACAAGTCCAGGCTGAATGTAGGATGTTACAAATGTCTTAATTGAGTCAGTTAGGCAATCCAAAAATTATTGTTGTGAGATGTATTTAACTAGCAGCCTGGAAACCACCGGTGTTCTACGGGCTTAGACAAGTAACATTTCAGGAATATAGATTTTGGCAGCTTCACTTGAAAAGCCACTAGTGGAATTGAGCAGCAAGAAAAGTGATTCTAATATGATGGTTTCACCTCCCCCTTAAATGATAGTATCATGATACAGAAGTAATAAATAGTAATATACAGGGGCAAAGGGATGGTGGTAGTCCCCCACTGATAAGGCAGAGCGAACATTTGTCTGCAGCCACCTGTTCTTGAACTTCTCTAACTGCACTTTTTCACTCTCTCACTCTGGAGCAAACTATGTGCAATACAAGTGGGAAAGAGCTAAGTGCATTTCCTTGGGTGGAAAGCAATATGGAAATACTGAACACTGTCTGCTACCTGACATAAATACTGATCTAAAAATACACCACCTTCCCCCTAAACCCTCACTTTACATCATAAATGAAGCATAAGCGGACCCCAGAAAGATTGAAGCAGAATGTCTACTGAATTTATGATTAATAAGCATGTCAAGTTTTATAACAGCATCCTTATGTGGACACAGCTAATGGCCTTAACATTGCTTCCAGAATCAAAATTGAATGGTTGAGCAGATTTAGCCTCAGGAAGGCCCACAGTGATAAGGGAACCATCAGAGAAAATAGGTGTACGCATTTTTCAACCTGTCAAGTGAAAAGAATCACAGATGATGATAAGTCAAGGATATGCCCTCTCCTATATGAGCTGTATGAATGTTTGTGCTGAACAAGGCTGCTTCCTAAACAAGAGGGAAAAGGTGAATGCAAGCAGCAGCAAGCTGCATGATTATCCCTTAAATTACGCTCACACAAGAGCAATAATTACTCTGAATCAGCATTTAAACAGAGAGACGTGGGTTTTGCTGCTCAAAGCTGTTGTAAATTGCTAACCCTGTGAGAAGTGCAGGAAGAAAGAAGCACACAGGTAAGCATGGCAAAAAAAGGGGGCACAGATTTGGATATAGCAACATACAGACTTGAGAATTATGTAGATTTTTTGGGGGAAGGATTTCACTTGTTGGTTCTTATCAAAGCCTCTAGGAGATATCTCAAGCCCCAGGGACTGAGCCAAGCTGTGGGTGCTGAGGATTAAGAAACTGTAAGCTGGAGGACAACCTAAGGAGCTGCCAATTTGATGTACATTTCCTTCCTCTGAGGCACTTGGTGCTGAAGATAGGGCTGAAAGGAGTGTCCACCAGCCATGCCTCATACAGAAAGACTCAAATGCCAAAAGAACTTCTGTCTGTTTCTAATGAGCAAAACAATGTGTACAAATATGGACACGGGTAAAATGGAAAGCATTGGACATGGTGTGTTAATTAATATTGGTAATTGCTGCTGGATCAGTCTCCTCAGAAGGACAACAATTAACTAATTAGAGATGTTATTTGTGTCAACTCAAACTGTACCCTGCAAATCTCATAAACAAATCTTAGCTATTACTATAATGCTTACATGCTTTATTAGTTTTCAAAGAAGTGCTTTGAAAGAAATGAAAATGCTGTAAAGGTAGAAGTCATAAATTATGGTGAATTCCCCATTAGCAGCAGTGTACAGCCATAACATATCCTTGCAGAAGTGGTATCCAGATAATTTATTGAACTATCCAGGCAATCATTGGAAAGCATTTAAGGAGACTGTCATCTTGACTTGACATGTGCAGCATATAACATCTGCTGCAAAAATGTTAACTGATTTTGTGAGAGATCCTATTTTGATGTAGTAAGCACAGCTCTGCACCACTGATTTGTGAGAACATCAGCTGTGATAGACCAACAGTCTCTCTCTTATTTCACAGCCTGGCAAACTTTTTTCCCACTTTGATCTTATTAGGACAGCCTAGCAAACACCTTTGATATTTTTACCAGAGAATGGACCAGCAGTGACCAACAGTGCTACAGAGGCAGTTTTTCTCAACCAGCTTCTGGAACTGCAGTTGTACTCTCTGATGCAAACAGGTCTATATTTCTTACACTACAGTGTGTACAGCTTGTAGGATAAGCTTATACAGCTTGTAGCTAAGTTTTACCATTGCAGCTTTAAAAAAAAAAATAGAATTAGGGAACACACTACAGCACTAAACCCCTAACAGCCTCCTCCTTATGTGCTCCATAGCGAATCCTTCTCAAGACACCAGTGAACACAGTTTCCACTGCACAGCTTGGCTGAGGTGTAAGCTTTGGCATCGCTACACTTGAAACAGCAGCGCTCCAGTTCCTGCTCTGTGCTGACCTGAAAGCAAGGGTGGCCCCTGATGAAAACTTGCTTCCTGAGACATTTAGGCAATTTGGGGTCTTCTAACACAAGTGCTGACAGATGAGCTTTGTTTCAGACACAAAGAACATGTGTGATATAAATCCCTCTATTCTGAGGAGATCCCCATTGACAAGAGGTAAGCCCATCTACAAGATAGGCTGGAAGGAGCATCTGGAAAAGTACAAGCCTGTCAGTCTGACCTCCCTTTGCCAGGGAAAAACATGGAGCAGTACATCTGAGTGGCATCGCATGGCATACACAGGCCAACCAGGGATCAGGCCCAGCCAGAATGAGTTTATGAAAGATGGGACCTGCCTAACTAAACCTTTATCTCTTTATAGGTGGTAACTATTTTCATATGGTGTAGAGATATATTATGTACTTCCAACATAATTATTAAAATTATATTAGCATTATACTGTGTTCTATGTATGTATTGTATATGTAAAAATAACATTTTTTATGCAATCTATTGCATTTAAATAATTGTGACTAGGTGAAGCTATTTTGTATTCTGGGGCATTAACCAGACAAAAATATTTTCTAAACAACAGGCCAAATTCAGAATCAATGTCAGTCAATGCTGTTTATTTTGGAAGTCACAGCTGTTAGTTCTTAGCTGGAATGGGACCCTCTGGCTTTGCATCTTAAACATTCACACTTACCTCAAAGTCAAAAACAGGTGGGGGTTTCTTACAGACTCTTGCAACCACATCTCTGCATGCCTTCCTTATTTCTGAAGTTAGCAAGAGCTCTGTCTACTGATTAATGGAAAACTATGCCTGAACAGCTGATTTCCTTAAATTTAAACTCTCTATTGGCATTTTAGAGGCAAATAACTGTACAACATCCATTGAATTTGTTCAGTTGTTGTGGCAGGTAAGACACATGACACAAGACACATCTGTGCAAGTCTCTAGATCTTCATTGAACAGAGATTTGCACACAGTGCTGAGGTTATTAAATGTACATCATATAATTTATTAATGAAAAGCCCATTAGTTCCTGACAGAAGCTAGGAAAACAAATAGCTGTATAAATATTTAAGGTATTAATTCAAAGGCTTTTAAGGAACATGCAGGGGACACTGGAGTATAGGAGCCAGGCTTCACATAAGGCTATCGATTGCAAGATTCCTTTGTGAGATTTCTTCTCTCTAAACCACTAAGCATCCTAGTCATTGAAATACTTCATCAATTATATAAGAATAGGTGCTTAAATACATCAAAATATATGTACAATTCAGGATTGATTGTCTCAACTGATGATGTGATTTAACTATTAAAATATTTAACTATTAAAACATTGTTTGTTTTCAGGAAAAGATATTCAAATTGTGCTTGCATTCAGATTACAAAAACTAAGTTTTGAAGTCTCTTACAATATTGTGGCATTTTGTCAGAATACCTCTTATTCAGAGAGATATTGAAACTGAGATCTTTAATATTCCTAGGTGGCTTACAGCATTGCCCATGACTGGCCCTGACTGTTACTTGATCTTCTTGAAGAATTGGGACTGCCTAGGAAGCATGGCCTCACAGCTTTTCTGGAAAAGTTAAAAAGCCATGGCACATGCTTACTTTGCTGTTTGCAAAACAGGAGATGCCGCAGAAATAAGATGTTCATCTTTCTGTGGCTGGAAAGTGTTCAGCTCTGGCCAGAGAGGGGCACACTGCTCCACAAGCAGCATCTGGCCTGCCTTTAAATCACAGCCTGATTGCAGATGCCCCTTTCTCCTCTGCCTCTGGAGGTGAAGATGGCAAAGCCTGGCCAGAGAGAGAGCAGGCAGCACAGACATACTCTGCCCAGTGGCACAGACATGGTCAGGAAGCTGGAAGCTGGGGCAGAGCCATTGGGTACTTGTTGTGACCTGGAGCTTTTATTTTGAAGGTATTAGTCTTGATTTAGCCATGAAACTCCCAGTTTACATGCCCTGTATGCAGGCCACACTGCCTTTGGTACCAAACCAGGTGCATTCCTGCACCTCCAAAGGCTTCTGCAAGAGGAATTCAGGTGTAGTATCAGTCCCACTATCCTGTATCCCAATCCCTTCGTTGAGTCACTGGCCATTTTATAACTCTGCCCTGTGAAATCTCATCTATAAAGTAGAAATTTGGTACATTGGCTCTTCAGAGAACAGGGGGAATCATGATAGCAGAAATATTAGTGCTGCAAACCCATTTCCTCACAGTGCCTCAGTCCTGATTCAGAAAGATCGCTTTTAGAGATAGAAGGATAATTCAATCATCATTTAGTTTCTCTTCCGCTGAGACTCCCAGCCAGAAATGATTCACTGAAAATTGTCATGATAGCTGTTATGTTTCAGATATTTTTGGAAAGGCTCTGTCACAATGCTTTGCCAATTCACATGGGCACAAAAATTAACTTTATTTTAAAGACAAGTGCTTAAAAATACGTATTAGAGGAAAAAAAGAATTTAAACTGAACAGCTATTAGCTTCCCTAGATAATATATTTTTTTTTTGTAACAATTGTCTATTAATTATTTACTGCTAGCAAAGGATTTGATCTCAAGCAAATTCTTTGGATTTTGTTGGCTTTGCTGCAGTTGCTGCTGCAAAGTCTGGCATATGGTAATTCCAAAATCCAGGCTCAGTTATTCAATTTTATTTTCTTTTTGTGATAAAGTTCAAACTAACTTTAATGAGAGATTTGCTTCAGGATGGGATGTGGAAATTATTATTTTGTCAGTATTACACCACATTACATAAAATATATAAAAGTTAAACCCATTATCTTGGCAAAGCAATTTAACCCATGAACTTTGAAGGTGTCCTACTTTTCTAATGCAAATAAGGTCGTTCAGGAGCATCCCAATATCAGAAAGTTTTAAAGAAGAAATGGCTACCTGAAAGTTATTTTTCAAAGGGATGAGGGTAATGTGGCATTTAGACTAAGCAAAAGATAGAAAACATGCCCTTAAATGTAGTGAAACGCTACAGCCAAGAGGCAGCCATTGTACACAAAATAATTTTCAACCTTGCTCCAGCACCTACACCCCTCTCCCATGCACACTTTTGCAACCTTCTCCGGACTCTGCTTCTTGCAGAAATGTATCAGGGAACAGTGTGTGAAATAAGCCTGATACTGTCAATCTTTGGGCACTAGATGCATGATGAGGACATTCACACAGCTAATAAATTACATCGGGCCGGTGAAAAATAAATGAATAAGTATACGAACCGAATAAATAAGTTTCATGCTTTATGAAATAAGCTAATGCTAAACTGTTTAGGAGTAGAAGAACTCCCCTACAGACAGCCTGTCTCATAAGTTTTTCCATCATAGTGGATGTTTTGCCTGCCTGAAGCATCCAGACCTGGCCAGCCTCTCTCTAGATACCACCAGTTCCAAGTCCCTGCCTGTGAGACCCTGAACGTGGGGATGATGATTTGCTTTGGGAAAGGTGTGGAAAAAGAAAAAAAAAATTGCCATTACAGAGTAAGCTGGTGGGATCTGCTTTGTGACTACTGGTTGCATCGATTTCAATTAGCGCATTGAAGTGAGTGTTAGCAGGAAAGGAGTTCGAGGTTTTGACTTGCAGTTTTACAGTGCCATCCTGTGGCTGCCTTAAATGCTGCAGGATAAAATCAGGAACACTTGGAGCTTACTGAAGCTTTCATTATGTAGCAAGGTTTTCGCAGGTCTTGATAGTGAAACTACATTAAATTGATTACCAGTAGTTTGCATTTATTGGTTTAAATAATTATGTTTTATTACAAGCATTTACTCTTTAATATGTTTTAAGTACTCCTCCACTTTTAAAATATATGTAGTTTTGTATTACACTAAAAATTTGATTAAGAACCCAATTAAATATCTTGTAAGAACACAATGCACTAAGCAGAGCCTCGTCACAAATCACTTATCAGTGTCTGAAAACTGAACCAGTGCAAAAATTTCAATACTTAAGATTGCCCCATAAACTCTGTCCTTTTGCCCATATTTATTTATTTATGTATTAATAAGGCATCTGATTTTCCCATGAAGCAAAAGATAGATGTATTTACTTCTGGACCCCCCACTACAGGAAAGACATTGAGGCTCTGGAACGAGTCCAGAGGAAGAAGGGCAACAGAGCTTGTAAAGGGCATATAGCACAAGTCTTAGGAGGAGCAGCTGAAGGAGCTGGGGTTCTTTAGCCTGGAAGAAAAGGAGGCTCGGAGGAACCTTATCACTCTCTACGCATACCTGAAAGGAGTGACGTGGGGGTCAGTCTCATTTCCCAAGTAACAAGTGACAGGACGAGAGGAAATGGATTCAAGTTGAAGTTGTGCCAAGAGAGGTTTAGTTATCGAGGATTTTTTTTTCCATGGAATATGTTGTAAAGCATTGGAACAGACTGCCCAGGGAAGTGGTGGAGTCACCATCCCTGAAAGTATTCAAAAAACGTGGATATGGCACTAGAGACATGATTCAACAGTGAACATGGTGCTAGGTTGATGACTGTGATCTTAAAGGTCTTTTCCAACCTTAACAATTGCATGATTCTATGATTCTATGAAAAAAACCCCCAGCTTCATTGGGAAGTTCTCAGCCTACGTGTTAGTCAGCTGGTTTGGGATTTAAAGTTTGGGGTTTTCCCTGTAGGGTCTTGCATTTTTGGCTTCATTGCCATGCCAATTAATTCAGTCTTACATGTTGTTTCTGTCATCAGTTTACAGAGATCATAGAGTATTTTGGATATGCTATAACATAAAGCATTCCCCCAAAATCCCAGTGTAAACTCCATATGCTGACCTATATAACCTATGTTTATTTTATAGTTGGCTTGTATTCAGTCACTCTTTGTCAGAACAACTTCCAATCTGCTGTAGTTCTTGATATTTTATCAAAAATCCTACAGCAGTAATAGCTATTTTTTTCATGTTCCTTTATATCATTTACAAAATATCCTGAGGGAAAAAAAAAAAAAGAAAAAGAAAAAGTTTGATTGGTTTTATTGTGCATGAGAGACCAGTCAGGGTTTTTTTCTTGCTTTTACACATGAGGAAAGTGGAAAAAAACCCAGAGAAAATGATGGCTTTGTGGGCAGCTCAAGATGAGATATACAAACATTATCTTCAGACTGATGGAGCCTCATACCAGAGATTTGTGCATTCCTGGGAGTACCTGTGGTGGGGTCACCTTGGGCTGCAGACCAGTGGAAGGGAAAGGGAAAAAAGAAGAAAGTTTTTGCAGATGGGGAAAAATTTTAATTACCTCTCACAGGACAGTACCTTTGCTTGCTCCCTGCAGGCCACCAGAAATATGAAGGGAGGAATCCAGGAATAGTAAATCCAGCACTGCAGTGTCACTGAAAATTATCATTGACTAAAGTTTGATAAAGTTTTCATTTGTTTAAACACAAGCATTTCTTGATTGAAGTCAAAGACAGCTAGAGAGCTCAGCTTCTATCTCTCAGCTCATCAAACTGATTGGCTTTGTGTCTTGTTCTCCAAAACAAACCTCTAATTAGCACTGGAATTTACACAGAAACAGTCACCTTAGTAAATACAGCCTGACGATCCATCCATCATGTGTATAATATTTATGTAGACATTCAGACACACTCTTTTTGCTACGCAATTCAGATTCTAAACATTTCCAATACCTCAAAAATTTTAAATTATAATTCTTTTTAAAGTGGAGCCGATACCTCACTACATATTAAAAACTGTTAGACTGCTTCTTCAGTGATGAGCCTTTGTTTACACGGCACAAAAGAAACAGCAAACACTACTGCCAGCCTTGGCAGCATTTAACACAGACTTTGCACTGTGGATAGCTATGTAGGTAGAAAGGGAATCCAAAAATAAGTTCTGCTCAGTGCAATTTCACTTGACAGGAATTAACCTTAGATCACCCCATAAACCTTGTCCTTTTGCCATATTTATTTATTTATGAATAGCAAGGCATCTGATTTCCCCTATTTTCCAAGTCAGGCTATTCTTTCAACACAACGTAAAGACTGATCCCATAACTACCCGTAGTTAGTTACATGTAAGAGTATTTAATTCAAAAATCATACACTTCAAATAATGCAGAGTTCATTTTAAAGATAAAATGTAAGTGTTAACTCTGTTTCCATTCTATATATTAATGGTAATATTTGAATAGTAGAGGATGTCTCTAAATAGCATTAAAAAGGTGAAGCACAGAGATATCCATTTCACAATTTCCCACTTTTATCCACTTGTGAAAATTCAGTTGAAACACGTGTAAGGGTGCCCATAAGGTAGCAGCAAAGCACAGCCACCTGCTCTTATAGACAGGAAAAGGTGGTTCTGGTTTTAAAATTATGCTCTCTGAACCACACATTAGGACACTCCTACAGTTCCTCAAATTAGGAACCTGACATAAGTTTTTGAATTATTATTTTTTACATGGCTTTTGGTTTTAGTCTTAGGCAGGGCTAATTTCTTGTAAATTGGAAGTGATAAATTATTCAGTTTGCTAATAATGGCTTTCCAGATAGGTGTAAGGCACTTTCTTGCAATAGCAGGAATGGCAGTTAAGGTTAAAAAATAGCTCACATTATGCTCACATTTCCTCCCACATTAATAAAGTTAAATTGCCTCTTGAATTGGATTCTATGGCAAATTTCTATAACAGAAGATTAAAGCTGACATCAAATTCGTGTTTAAGTGTATAAATAAATTACTTAATTTTAAAAGCTGCAGAAGACAACTGGAGATGTTCATTGTTCCACAAGTTGGACTAAGATCACATATTTAAGCTCTTGGCTTTCATCTTATGCCTTCTTGAAGTTTTGTTTCTTTCAATATCTCTATATAATCTACAAAAAAATGTAATGAATCCTTGCTAATCTCACAGCAAGATCTTTTAACACAGATTTTTTGCATAGGCAGATGTATTCTCTGAGCAGGAAAATCTCACCGCTTGCTGGTAAAAGATCAACCACCAGAACAACACTGGTGTCCTACAGATATTTTCCCAACTGCATACCCGACTACACTTGAAAAGAAATGCAAATTCACTGAAGAAAAGATCAGAGGGTATGATTAACCGATTAACTCCCATTTAATAATTTTTGCAAAATAATAAGGAAGCCACAAATTCCAACTGCTCTCACAAATTAATTGTGGTTTAAAAATATGAGCTAAATTATAAATGCTCAGAACTATCTGAGATGTTAGGAGCACAAATTAAATGCCATTTAGCTTGCACATCTCTGTGAAGGCCAAGTCATATTCTCCCTGCTTCCTGATACAAATTTGGAGGTGATGGGTTTGGATCCTTCAAGTTCCACAAGTCTTTCCCATGAGATCAGTTTGGAAATGAACAGTAAGATTTTTCATGCTGTTGACATTAGATGTTATAGATGTACTTCACGTTATAGATGTCTCTTGTGAACTTTACTGTGATCATTCCTTAGCCTGCATGGGCTACTGAAGCCTTCAAGTTCTTGCAAAGTTTAATCAAAATGTAAGGAAGAGTCTCATGCCCAGACTGGGAAGAGCATTATGGAAGGGTTGTTGCTGATTACCAGTAGTGACAGTATTGTATTTGCTATTGCCTATGGGTTCCATTTTTTCAACAAAAGAAAAATTAATGTCAATTCACTGTGATCTTTTGGGGAGGATTGTATTTGCCATAATACAGTCAGTCCTGTTGGATAATAACCACAATTTCCAGCATGTGACCTGTATCAAAGAAAATTTGCCAAGACTTGCCTTCAACACCATTGATGCCAATGAGTCTATTCAAGCAGAAACCGATCGACAGAAAACCATCACCACTTATTTTGCAATGTGGAATCAGTGCAGCTCTATTAACCTGTTTCCAAAGCATGCCACCCTTTGCAGGCACGGCTTTGGGCTACCCAATATCTCTTGCTGCCTGCATCTCCTGCTTTGGTAGCCGTGAAGAGAGCAGAGTTACAAGCAGCGTCTCTATAGTCAGGTGCATAGGCATAATACAGGCATGTGATTTACCTACCATAATATAATGAAATGGTTCTGTATTCAATTTCGAAACAGAGAATCTGAGACAACTGCACTGCTTTCATTGGATCTATCCAATGCTGCATCAAAGCAGGGTTCCCAGGATGAAGAGATCTAGGAATTACAGTCAATATTCCTCTTCTTATTAGTATCTTATTATTAAAGCACTTTTATTATGCAATTAGCTGTTATGCCTTTCTTCTTTAAATTGGGCAAGGACGCTGCACAGCCAGGCAGTGATGATGCTTCTGTGATCTAATTCCTGCCCATATCTCCTTCTTGGCAGGTCTTTTGACCTCTTTGCTGCAGACCTTGGTACCTTCTTCTGAGCAGCCTGACAGGAGGTGGCTGGACCTTCTGTCTTTAGCTCCTGGGATAGATTATAGCTGGTAATGGGAGGGTGTGGCTGACTGTTCACAGCCCCTGGAAAGCTGGATAGAAGGGCACCACTAATCCTAGGTGCTGTCAATGTGAGGGACATGGAGGTGCATGAACGTGGGGCCGTGTACCAGGCATGGGTGATAGCCTAAGCTTTGAAAGACCTCTATGTTATGGCAATTACGGTTCTAAGAGAAGTATGAATTTACACAGTTTCCTGTTTTGTTCTGCTCCCTCTTTGCAGCATCCAGACTGCCCTGCAGGAGCTCCTGCTTTTCTCCAAAGCCAGCCCTCCTCTCTAGTGAGCACTTCAGTCCAGGCAACTCCTGAGGTCAGTGAAACTCGTACCATGAAGCAGACAAGCCTTTGCAGGACCTTGCACTTGGGAGCAGCTGACTTGGTGTCTTTTCTGGCTAGGCAGGAGGAACTCAATTTCTTGTGCCTTTTCCACTGGCCTATCACAGCTTTGTGCACAGTCCTGGAGCAGCTGTTTCCCAGACTCCTCTGAAACAGCAGTTTTTCTTGAATCCTCATGGAAGCCTTTGTCATCTCAGAGCCAAATAACATGGATTTCAAATTAAAGCCTGAAACAACTTTCAGGCATAGAAAGGGCATGGACTTTTGCTGCTGAAGCAGAGTGTCAGGCTACCAGCTGAGGAATACCAGGAGGAACCTGGGAGATGTCCTGACCTACATTTCTTTACTTGGGTTGCACTTCCAGCCTGTCAAGCTGCTGAGGTACTGTCTCTGTCGAGAGGAAGTTGTGGGCAGGGTGTGCTGTGAAGAACTTTTTGCTTTGAATTTACTCCTCTCTTTAGTCTGTCACAGCTCAGATTTATTAACTTCTGGACATACTTCTCTGAGGGAGGGAGAAATATACTTGAAGCGTTCTGGGGAACAGCTGAAGAGTTATCTAAAACAGCTTTTAGTAGTGACTGAATGTTTATATTAGCAGCAGACAGGCAGTTTATTGTATTGTTTTTACCTCTGATTACAAGTGATAATCATTTCCAAGATGCTTTTTCAGAACACTTGGGTGGTGCTTATGAGATAATGAGGCAGAGAGGCAGAATGGATTACAAGTGTGTGCAAAAAGCCCAACAAAAACCAGCTAAAAATTAGAAACCCTTTGTTATACAGCATAGCTACAGATAAAAATCTTATTTAGCCATTTGATGTAGCTCTGGGTGTGTTTATCAACAGGTTATAACAATATACCTCTCTTCTGGAAACTATTCCAAATTCCCTACTCCAATTCCAGCAGCTATTGCATCAGTGATGTTCACAGTGTAGAAATGTCCCTAAATGCATTGGGAGAGGGATGGATGGTAAGGTGGGATGGTGGGACATGCAAGTTATTAAATGCTATGGATGAGGAAAAGCACGGCACCGCTGACAGCTATGAGTGCTCCCGCTGCCCTCTGGGGTCAGGAGGTGACCTCATGCTCCTGAGGGGCCTGAAGGGAACCTGCCATTAACACAATAGCTCTGCCTTTAGCACAGCAACACAGACAAAAGCTGAAAAAACATAATTGGTGTTCTCTTGGAGTTTACTTAGGTGCAGGATAGCAGAGTGGTTCTATTCAGAGTCTGTATTTGGGTTTTCTCCGTTTTGAACTCTCCCAAACCTTTGGTTTTGCCAACGGCAATGTTTTTGTCCATAGGTTGTTATCTGAGGATGGTTGGATTAACATATTCACTTTGTGCTACATCGTCCTAAATACCAGGATTTTCTCTTCCTTTCCAATTGAAACACTCCTTAAGACAAATGTAATTAATGAAAATACATCAGAGAGAAAACGAGATTTTAAGAAATTCCCTATAACCACATCTCTGAGTATTTTTCTGGATATTTACAGATTTTGTCTTACATTTTGAATTTGTTTGCTTTTTTTATTTTGTAGTACATTTTAATTAGCAAGACCAGTAAATGTGAGGCATTCAGATATCACTGTTCCTAAGGTTGGTGCAATCTCTTTCTTTCAATTGAAGCTGGAGCAGCAGCAACTTAATTTTTTAAAATATAGATGTCTCCTGCACTATTTGAATGTGTAGTTCTACTAGCTGTCTTATGCATATGATATAGTAGCATTCAGAGTCTCAGCTTGTGCAGATGGTTTTCAGGGAATGTATAAACACGCACAAAAGTGCTCTAAAATGCTTTCATTCTTGCGCACATTTCTTCACTCATTCGTGGTCTTACCTGTACCACGGCATTCCATTTTCTTATTAGGTTGGTTTGTCAAAGACTAAGAAATTTCTAGTCTTCAGCTTGCAATACCCAATGCACTCACTTGGTGTAGATGTGAAGCTGAGATTCTCATCTATCTTCATAATCATTCAAAGCTCATTAGACACCTATGTTAGGAAAAAATTGTATTAATGGTACCATACCTTGAAATGAGGATCATTCTGATTGCCTGGTACTTTGTAATACCAGCAATGAACTGAGGGAAAAGGAACAATAGAAAACACAGTAATCCTCTTCTCCAAGAATGTACATACTGAAATGAAATTTGAGAAGAATCCATTTTCTTAGGAAATTATTATGGTGGACACTGAACAACAGTGGTATCCTCCTGCAAACTAATTCGATGGCAATTTTTTTAGTTGTATACAGATGCTTAGTTAAACTGTAATAATCAAGTCAGATTACAAAGTCCAGAGAGGGATCTCAATTTACATTTCCTAGCTCTTGTGGGATATTCTGATGAGGATAAATACATGTAATAATAAACTGGCACTTATCATTGCATGGCTGAAAGATAGTACTCTTCAGCTTGGTCTTTCTTGAAGAAATGGTTAAACTGATCATAAAGATGTAAACTGGCAGACTTTATGTTGCGCAGATGCTCCCTCTTTCCTTTGTACTTGGCTCCCAACTGGTAGTTACGATCCTGCACAGAGGATTCCTTAACCTGACCTCTATGATTTTAGAACAAACGACACTTTGGCTCTTGAAATTTGTTGACTTTTCTCTCCATAGATGTTTTGCTTTGCTCCTCCTTGCTTGTCCTGAAATTCAAGAAGTTCCTGGTGTGAGCAAAGAACGGATCTGTTGGAAGGGACAGATGTGGAGTGTTATTTATTTGCAGGCTTGAAGGCCTTTGATAAGGTTTTATGGCAGAAATTTTTCATTTTATATCTCCTTGACCCATAGTTTTTTTCTTTGTCTATGTTTTGTATATAAACATTGCTATACTTTCCCAAGTATAACTCATAACTCTGAGTTGCATGATAAGAAATTGCTTTTATTTAAATATGTAACTTACTATAATTTTCCTGCGTTTCCTGACTTCCCTGACTTGCTTGATCAATCAAAAAATCCCCAGCCAACCAAGCTGAAGTCCAAACTCTGCAAGCAGCTGCCCACAATTTGAAGAATGCACTTGCAGCCTAACTCTGCTCATGCAACTCACATATATTATTGTATTTTGAAATACAGTTTTTAATGCAATACCACAGAGAGAGGCACAAGGTTTTCCTGAAAAATAAACAGCATTTTTTAAACAAGTTTACTTTTTCTTAAAAAAGAGGGAATTCTTATTTGAGAGATGGTATCTGTTGACTAAAATTCCCCTGCCTTAACCAATTTTTGGCATAGAGTTCTTTTCCCAGGAAAGTGTTCCCTGCTGCACCTTCCTTGAAATATTCATTAAGGAGTGTTGTAGATATGAGCTCTGTGACCTGATAAACCCTAAAGCAGTAACGCCTAATGGAGACGAACTGTCCTGAAGTACTGAATAAATGTGTCTACCTTGAGAAATCTCTACAACCATTTTGCTACGTTTTACGCTAGTTTCATGAGGTAGCTGATTATTAAAAAGCTGCAAAGATTTCCTATGGGACAAAAAGTAACCAACCTCGTAGTTTAGCAACTGAGGAGAGAATTAATTTAATTTACAAACATGGCTGATTTGTTGTGTTGATGTGGAACCGGGGCCAGAAAAATATCAGCACAGGAACGAAGTTTCAAAGGTGGGGATGACGAATTTACAAGGAAAGTCTTAACAGGTATTTATTTATTTATTTATTTATTTATTTCTTAACGCTTGAAAACAGCCGTATAGAAAAGTTGTGTGTTGAATTAGCTTAGCAGTGCGTTCTCCCTCCCCACACTTTTACCTTGTAACTTCGCATACTCACCTTTCCCTTCCTCCTCTCCTTGCAGAAATCCTCAGTTCAATAACTACAGCTTTCCAGAACTTTTTAGGCACGGGGCTCGGGCTCGCCGCACGCCGCGCATCACCCGCAAGATGCGGTCGGGACCGCAAGTGCTTCGGGGGCGGTTTCGGGGGCCGCACACGTGCGGTGCGGGGAGCGGGGTCCCTGAGCGTGCGAGGAGCGGTGTGTGTGAGGAGGGGGATGTGTGTGTGTGAGGAGGGGGATGTGTGTGTGTGTGAGGAGGGGTTGTGTGTGTGTGAG
>VZTE01005045.1:5457989-5539638 GCA_013397775.1 Eulacestoma nigropectus | reverse complement strand
GCAGGGGCAGGGCCAGCCCCGAGGTGAGCGCAGAACGGGGGTGCGGGGGGGAGCAGCGCAATGCAAAGCAGGGCAGTCCCTGAGGGGTTGCTCTGTAGCCGCCCGCCGCGTCCTGGGGCAGCCTTTCGTCCCCGCAGGAATGGGGGAGCCTCGGCACAGTGTCCCGGTCCCCGCCGGGCACTGCGGTGCGGGGCCGGCGTTGGGCTGCGAAGGGAGCCCGCGGAGGGAGGCGGGCTGGGGTCCGGCAGTGCCGACCACACTCTTCCCGACGGCCTCCCCCATCTCCTTTATCCCTGTTCTCTCCCCCATCTCCACGTTTTGCAGCCGCCCTCCCCCACTTTCCTGGAGTCCTTTCTCCTCCCTCGGCGGCGGGGGCCACTCCGCCCGGCCGCCTCCGGGGCCGCCCACTCCCTTTGTGGGAGCCGGGAGACGCTGTGGAGCGGCAGAAACTCGGGGGAGGGGGCGACCCCGCGGCTGCCCGCTGCCGGGACAGGGGGAGGGCTGCGGTGGCCCGGGGAGCCCCTGGCGCAGCCTCTGTCCCGGCGGGAGAGGGGGTCAGAGCCGGGCACGGGCAGCAGTCCCGGGGGTCCCTCTCTGCGGAAGGGAGAGGAGCCGGCAGCCCCGAGGGATGCCGCACGCTGTCGGTAATATAACCCAGGTTAAGCTCTGTTAGAAGGAGCTAGAAGAGTCCTAACCCACTTTCCGGGCATGAGACAGAGGTAGCATGAAGAAGTAATGGAGATAATTCACGAAAGTTTTCTTATTTTTTCTGTCTTGCACGTGGGCTGGCCGGTGCGTTGTGGCCGGGACACCGGAACGCTCCGCGGCGAGTTCTTCCTCTGCGGATAACTTCATCACACGCATCCTCTTTGTTCGAAGTGCTGTAACTTGGGTTGTCCCGGTGAGACCCAAGTTGCAGAGCGCATCGGCTCACTCTGTTGCTGGGTTAACAGTAGTTGACTCTGCGGCATGCTGGGTTGTGATGGGAAGCGCTGGTAGGCACCAGATGCTCCCACCTTTGGCTTGGGTCAGCTCCTGCTGGGGTCCACAGCAGGATTTTTGCCGATCTCTACTCCCTGCACATGAATCCCCAGCCCCATTAGGTCTCTATTAAAAACAACAAAAAAAAACTCGAATGGAAAATGGTTTGGAAGGCATATGTTGTGCAGATGCATGGCTTGTTTTCTTTATGGTGAAGTATGGTGTTTGCGATGGCTATAGTGTGGGAGATTAGCATCTGGATGTTTACAGGCTGCAGTAAAAGCGAGTGTTTATTAATATAATTATGTGTACAAAATATCCTCTAGGTAAAGGGAACAAAATCAAGCCCTAGTAAATTTCAGAGGCCATATGTCTCAGCTTGTAAATAAATACAATTCACTTTGGTTATGAAAATTCAGTCATAGAAACAAATGAAATGCCAGACAAAGTGATATAAACTTTGCTTTTAAATTTCTTTCTAAGGTACCATCTTACACACATCAAATAATTCAATACTAATTCCTATTTGAATATATATGATAGCATGCAGTTTAAAAGGTAGGAATTTTCACGTGTATGGGTGACAGCCAATACCTTTTTTGTTTTTTTCGTTGACATTCTCAGTTATCTCACTGCAGTAATGTGCAGCTTTTATACAGCAGCCCACTTTGCCAGAGGCATCTGGATAAAATATTTGCTTTTTATGTCAGTGATTGAAGCTACCTATATATTTGATTGCTTCCAAGCCACCCTTCCTGGGGATATTTAAGTTCATAATTATATTCTTCTAGTTGAAAGATCAGGTCGAGAGACCATTCCTCCTATCAGATTAACTTGATAGAATTTTTTTCTCAGCGTGAGAGCACAGATCATTCGAGGAAGCTGCGAGTTTCAACCCCCCTGGTGGTGAACTGCCTTACAAAATCCGCATTTCAAGATAACTGATCCTAAAACAATGTGAAGAATGCGATGCAGATTAGAATAGCCATGTTGCTTTTACAGAAAGTAAACAACTGAAACTCAGACTTGAAAGCATTGTGCTAAGGTAAAAATACATTTTGAAGTGAGGCTGGAGAGATTTCTAAGAGCAGTTGTCAAGAGAAATTTGGGGAAAAGGTGCAAGGCCATGGAGAGTGCTGTGGTAGAACTCAAAGCATTTCTTGTTTTTCTGTTCAGTTTTGCTTTTGTCCTGTAAGCAATTGAAGAAACTGGGGTGTACCACAGCTGCAAGGGTCTGTTAGAAAGTGCTGAAGTCCAATCTAGGAATGAGAAACACACTATACTGAAGTCACTGCACTGAACAACTTTGAAAGTTAATGATTGGTTCTTTCAGCCTAAAGATTAATATCTACATAGCTATAAAATTTAGTTGGTATTTTAATTACAAGTGTTTTGTTAAAGTGTCCCCATCATAGTGAAAAGTTTGGTTTGTATTTTCCAGTTGAGTCTTTTGTATCCACTAATGGAGTAGGTCTTCATGAAATGTGTATCTCAGTGTCTAGCTACAGAGGAATTATTTTACAACATCAGAAGCAAAAAGCTATTTTGGAGGCTTAGAGCAGCTTTGCTCTGCTGGAATGCATTCTTTGTTATACTGGAGTTAAGTGATACGTTTCTTCAAAGTAGAAAGGAAAATCAGTTAATGATTTTGAACACTATTGCCTGTATTTCATAAATTTGACTCTGCCACTGTCAGGTGATTTTTGTATAATTAAAAAAATAAAATCCTGCTACTGTAAGCCTATGGTAGTGTTAACTTGGAAGGCTGTAGTTGCAGACTAAATATTTCCTGGGCTGCATCTCGGTTTGTTTATGCAAGCTGGTGTACTGAAGTAGCCTGCTCTGTTGTTCCTCTCTGGGGTTTTGGGTAAGTGCTGATGGCCCGGGAAGGTGCTCCATCTGGGCAGAGATGAACATAGGTATTTCACATGCCTGTCACCTGTTGGGTTTCAGACCTGCCTTGCTTCAAGGATCTGGTTTAGTGAGTATTCTTAGGCTATGACTAATATACAATTTACGACATTATGGTCAGCAACTACTTTTTTTTGCTGGAATATAGGTGATATAAATTGCATTGTTAAAGCACTTTCCGAGATTTATGTTAATCTCCTTAATTTGAGGTGGTTTGAACCCACATCTCCAATCTCTGAATAGAGTGCTGTATTACCAAGTTGCTGTGACAGACAATGCAGTGGAGGAGGAGTGTATGAAATCTCTCCAGACCTCTCCTTGAAACTGAGCTACTGTACAGCCAAGATAGTAAATTTCCTTCCAGAAGGAAAATGGGCAAGGAAAATAAAGCTAATGCTTTAGTTGGCTCATTAGGGTGCTCAAAATGTAAGGAGAATACAACTGAAGGCCTTGCAAGCAGCAATGTGTCTGACTTAGGAGAAACTCTTTTATTGTACCAGTGTCTGCTGGGGTTTGTTTGGTTGTTGTTTTGGTTTTTGGTTGTTTTTTACTGGATTACTCAAGCCTGGCACCACGCATGGGGTGGTTGTGAACCCCACTTAGTGAAGGAGGGCTCTTTGGTGCTTAATTCAGGATGGTGGGTTCCACCTCAGAAGTAATGTGTTTTAGTTGTGGAAGTGAGAGCACTTGACAGAAGTTTGGGGTGTTGTAGATTTGGCTGTTAGTCCGTGAGCCTAGGTAGGTGTATCTTACACTCTCAGCTGCCTCACTACAACCTCACGCATTCAAAGGTGTTTTGTGCAGTGATATAGTTTCTATGACACTTTCAAAACTGCGAGACAGACTTCCAGAATGTACTTGGATGCCCAGAAAACTTTGAAGAAAGTGTTTTTTTGGAGCTTCAAGATGAGTTGGATGTTGTATTCAGTGCTTTCTGTTCGAGATAAAAAGAGTATCTTAAGTACTTCACCATACTCCATCTTGGGTTCATATGTGCCAGTGGCTTGAATAGACCTTGTTGCCATCAGTCTTAAATATAGATTTTTTTTCCCAACATCTGCAACAGAGTTGTGTTACAGAAAGTGAGAAGGTTTCTGTCCCCTGCAGTTTGTCTTTACTTCTAAGTATTGTCCATTAACATTTCTGCTATGCTTCCACCAATGTGAATATTGTTTCCTGATGAGAGAAGACTAAAAGAAACTTCAAGTCTCTTGAGGCTTGTGGAACACTTACAAGCAGTGCTGTTTGGAACTTGCAGTGTGAGGCAGGAGACCAGTGAGCTAAAAATATGGCAGGAGTCTGAGACAGAATCACTTAACATTGTGGTAAGGTAAAAGCTTTCTAGTTTTTTGGCAAAATTGCAAAGAATGGTGTAATTGACTTAAGTTTCCACTTTTTCCTCTGGGTTGAGAATCTCAGTTACAGTGAACCTGTACATCACTTGTGTCTTCAGGTGGGCTAAGTAGCAGGGCCCCAAGATACTTACTAACTGTCTACACTCTTATTTAACTTGTTAGGTTATGTGAGAAGTCTCACGTCTACCCACGAAGGAACACAAGATCAAGGCGAAGCAACACCAATAAAGACCTGAGAGAAATGAGCCCCTGCTAGGGCTGTCCTATGACAGCCACCAATATGGGAGCAGCTCTTCAGAGCTTACAGCACGGGGGTGGTGACAGTCTATAGGGATGTGAGACTCATCATGGGATACAGGGGAAGAACATTTTGGGATTGCACACGGCTTATTTGGGGATGAATGGAGGAAGGGCTAAAGATGGGGGGATCAAAGTGGTTTAGGAAAGAGTGAGTGTGTAGGGATCCATTGTGTGTGTGTGCGATGTGTGTGGTATGTGTGCAAGGCAGTTTGTGGCTCAGTGACGGGCTGGGCCTCAGGGGTTCACGTGCCAGCTACCAGCAACAGGGGAGATCTAGGGGCTGGGAAGCTCAGTTGCTGGATACAAGGATTCTCCAGCTTTGGGTATTAAGAAATCCACATTGTGGATGGGCATTGAAGAAATCCTTATCTGTATATGAATACATATTTTTCCCTGGAGCAGGGAACAGGATGAAACCATTGGTGGTGGTTGCATTTGTGTTTCTGTCCATGTGGCTGGCTGTATGTGTGTGCCTGTATCCGCGCCTTTTGGGAATACGTGCTCAGCTTTACTAGTAGCTGGGCCTGGGAACACAAAGCTGCAGCAGCCACATATCTCTTGGGCTGCAGGACTTGCTACACCCCAGCAAAACTCTGTAGAAGAGCTCTGGAGCTCTTGACTTTTGTTTCCTCTGAGTCCCCTTGACTGTCAAAGCCTTAATGTAGTGTACTTTGGTATTCTAAAAAGGTCAGTTTTAGATGACCTGTTGAAAAAGTCACCTCAAGCAGAGGCTACATTACATGTCCTCAGGAATGCTGACTTTGTGGATACCATTGTATTGAAGTTATAAGGTTCCCTAAGTTCATGATAAGCAACATAAATACATTTTGAAACTTTTATTAAATAGAAATTATTTGATCATATTAAAAGGCATTTGTAGTGTAAAAAAAGTAAGTGATCTCAGCTAGGGGCAAATTTTGCTGATTGAGATTTGACTTGTGGTTGGGGCAGAAGAACAAGGAACTGAGAAATGTCATTTTTTCTGGTAGTATGCAAGGAGCATCATGGACATTCTGTGGGGACAAACGTGCTTGGCACTGATTAGAGCCCTAAATTTAAAGTCTGTGTTTTTTCCCGCATTTATTTTGCAAGAAATCACCAACAAGCCACAGACCATTTTCTTTTTTCTCAGAGAACAAAGGTATGTGACAGAGAAATATCCCATGAAAGCATTTTAAGTTAGACTGAAGATTAAGATAAAAAAATATTTGTCTGTCATAAATATTTTCTCCATTCCCCGAGGGCTTAGAAAATGCATCTCTAGAAATTCACTGCTATCGGTGTGTGTTGATCAGTTGTTGATATTCGCATCAGTCTCACAAAAGATCTTCAGGTGAGGTTTGCTGCCTTCACCTACTTCTTAATTTTCTGTCCTGCAGACATCCCTTCCTGACCACACAGAGGAATAGTGTGTTGCAAAAGTTTTGCAACCCAACATTGGTTAGGTCACCTTGCAGGAATTGTGATTTGTTAGTTGGCATTAACCTTAGGAGCACATCAGCCAAAGCTCACATGTATTTGTGCTTTTAGGTACTTAAGCGATATCTCAGAGGCTCTGTACTGCACCTCTGAGCTCGAGGGTATGGGTACAGCTCTCTGGCTTTGAGATTTGAGGCCAGTGCTTCATTTGCTTGTGTGTCAGAGCAAAAATAAGGCTAGGTATATCTGTGTTCATTCTTTTAGTTACTTCTGCTATTTAAGGACTTCAATGAGTTCTCAATCATTCTGTGCTCTTTTTTAGAGGTGGGAAAGTACTGCTTTTGCCCTGAAATGTAATTTTTTCTACACATTTTTGAGTATTAAACGTTATATACGTAACAATTTTACAGGAAAACTGGAAGACTTTTTTTGTAAATACAGTCAGTATGAATAACAGTCTGAAAATAGGAAAGCATAAAATTGTAAGACTATAAACCAACTTTCAGGATTCTAATAGCAAATAATTGTAGATGCAGATAATTTAAACTTCTTTCTGATGTGAAACAGCAGTTAAAATTTCTGAGAAGTGCAGGGCAAAACATACAGATAGAATGCTTTGGTTTTACCTGAAAACCTGATTTTAAAATTTTTTTAAGTATCTCTGGAAAATCACTGCTGTTCTAGTGGCCATGTGAGCTCAGAGACATTGGAAGGGAGGTGGATTCATGGCAGGCATTGTCACCCCCTGCCCTTTCCACAAGTTCGACTTGGCAGGCTTTGTAAAGCAGCAGCTAATGTGGGTCGATGGGCTCATGGGCTGACAGGGTTGGTTTTTTCTTGTCGTTTCCAGGCTTTTCTTACCAGGCAAAGGCCAAGAAGATCCCATTGCTGCTTTGTGTAGGCCGAGTAGATGTCAGCCTTTAGCAATAAATTCCTTCTGTTTTGTCATCTTTAACTTGTTAGCTTTTGCTGATCTTTTTTTTTTAAACTGTCATTCGATACAGCAACAACTCTGTTAGAGATATTCTCTAACCAATTCGTCTAGATTAAATACTCAGATTTGAAAGTTGTTTTGCAAGCATAATATAATTCCTGTCTGTGAGCTCATTTATTGCATCTTGATTCCCGCATGAGAATAAAGGTTAAAAAGCTGTTTAAGAAATGGTCTTCCCATAGTGGAAACTTGTTTTTTCTCCTTGGCTCTGCCTGCGTTTTTATTGCTGCTTACACAAAAATGACCTTGAAAATAGGCTGATGTCTACTACCTTCTTTGTTGTATTTCTGTAACTTCTATTTGCTGAAAGTCCAAGAGGACAGTGCAGAACCTGTATAGGTAATTCAAAACAATTTCTCTAGTCTTGATTTGATTCTTTGATTATTATTTTTTTTCTTGTGGACCTGATGAAGCAATAAGTTTCTAATAGCAAAATCCTAACTCTGCAAATCAGTGCGGTAGGTCTTGCTGACTGTAAAAAACATTGGAATTCAGTCATTGAGCATAAATACGAATTGGAGCTGTCACTGATGGTCACTTAGATTAGTATTGATTGTTTTTATTAGGTTTTTTGAAAGCATGACTGGAATTTTGCCTTCTGTCACAAAACCCTAAGATGAATGTAAGGAAATGTTTGCGTGGGAAAGAGAAGAAAAAAGCCCAGTAGCAACTGAGACATCCAGTGAAATTTGATTTTGGCTGGGTGCAGCCTTGCCAGGGAGGCCTGGAGCAAGGATCCAAGTTATCCCTCATTTTTTGTGTAGATGCTGGCAGAGTGAGCTTTGCAGCCAGGGCACAAGGTGTTGCGCAGGCTGGGTGCTTGGGAGGATGGCAGCCCTGGGAAGCCTGAGTGCACCTCTGATGCTCCCTACCCAAGCAGAGCTGCTGCCAGGCTGGATGGAGCCCAGCCACGCTTCACTGACTCCCTCGGGTTATCCCAGATCCATCAGATCTCGGGGTATCTAGACAGTGAGCGAATCGGGGAAAGTCTAGCACCAGCAGTAGGCCTGTACTTGAAAAACCAGTCAACTGAATCCACCTTCTCTTTCTGGCTGTTTCTTTACAGAAGTGAGAAATCCAGCTCCTGAAAGTCCATCGCTACTGATAAAATTGTGGAAGAGAGCCCACTGGTTTTTCTTGTCTAGTTTTAATTCAAATGCACGAATAGCTAATGTGTGTTTTGTTATTCTGCATGCCACACCGCTCATAAATTTTACTTTCCTTTACAGTGCTGTCTTTTGTGCGTATCTTACACTGCTTTAGGAGAGGAGGGCAGAAAAGGCTTGTAACTGTGTGCCAATGCCTCTCATGATTAGGTTGTTTCTACTTTATTGGCTGAGAAGGGCTAGATAACAGAAGTTTGACGTGAAGGTTCTTTGAATTGTCAAGATCTGTGGAAACCTTGTGGTTTAAATTAGGGTTGTGAAATATATGCTGTTGAAATTTCTAGGATTCCTTTTATTTACTTGAGCTTGTAGTCTCTCAAATGTGTGCTCAATGCCTTTTACTAGAAAACACCCTTTAAAATACACTGAAGGGATAAAAATTTTGATGGGAAAATGAAGAATCAAATCAACTGCACTGACTTTGAGAGAGTTGCTGTGGATTTACTTTACATCTACTGACAATTCTTCATTCTTTCAGTAGTTACTAGCTAATGCATTCATTTTGTGTCTCTTTCATTCTTATGCGATAATACATCTCTTACAGGATAAAGAAAAAAGTTCGTATAAATAGAAAGCAAATCTGCTATGTGTTGCCATGATTTTTTTTTTACTATAACTGGGTTATTTAGATATTGTCAATAAATCTCACTAAGACTTCACCAGAATTTTAGAAACCATGCATTTTTTTGCTAATGCAGAAACGTGAGCTTGATACTGAAATTGTCTTTAGACACAAACATGAATTTTAAACTAAAAGTTACAGGAATTATGTCCTTTCCAGATCTATCCCAATTTATCTTCCTTGAAGTTGGTTTACAGTGTGTCTGCCAATGTTCTCCAGAGCAAGTTCATCAATGCTAAAGGCATGCAGCAAATACAGAGTCCATCCTGGGATGACCACTGTTTACTTGGTCACACTTGGGCCAGCTTAGTTTTCTGCATGTTTGATAACACTGTAATGGAGATACTTCTAATTGAAGAAATGATTGTGCAAAGCACAGTGCAGGTTTTCTGTGAGGTGGAGGCAGCAACCCTTGGCACGCAATGAGACAGAGATGTATGTGATGGGGTGGGGAACTTCTAGATGTATTGTGTATTGACTGAAGGATCTTTCCATAGTGATGAGTGGCAGGATGTGATCTAAAGGCAGTGACGAAGCAATAGGTACAAATCATGGCTGCTGGTGGACGGCTGTGTTCAGTGGCTGTCTTGGTGTGGGTCAGAGGTTGCTGTGCTGATTTTTACCTGTGTCAGGTTGCTCAGAAACTTTACTGTGAGTACTTGGTGGAAAGATCCACTGTTGCTGTGCTGCCATGGCTAATAGTGGTGATAGACACATCCAGGTTTGGGTCTTTCTGGTAGGCTGAGAATTCTGCGGTAGTGATAGGAAAAGAGGTTAGGAAGGGGATTCTTGGTGGTACAGTGGCAGAGAAGAGGTCAGGACGTTTGCCCCAAGGAGGAAAACCTGTTTTGTATACTATAGAGTATCGACAGTTGATAAAATCTCTCAAGATTTGAGCAGCCGTCCTTCTCTTTTCTGTTCTTAAGGACAATGGGAAATAAGCTGCCCACTCTGCGGCTCTACGGACGTTGTTGCTGCATTTCCCACAGTTATCAACAAAAAATGTTTGGGGTGTTTCGGGCAGGATCCAGCTGTGCCTTGCTATTATTTTAGTGCCACTGTAACATTGCTGAATTTTAAATTAAAGTACTTGAACTCTCAGTCTGCTAGAATTTTCCTTAAAAACTGTGCTTTGGGCTGAAATGCATCATTCTTGTTTTCAGGCCAAAGGCAAAATACTTTCAGAACACTTGATTAAAATTCCACGTGACTGGTGGAGTTCTTGAGCATTAATGGCAGTACAGAAGAGAACTTTAAAAAAAATTGTTTGCTCTTCCCCCCCCTTTGTTTTTAGGTACTTAAAATTACACTTTTTAAGGAATTTATCCTATGTAACACAAATGCCTTTGAATTTCATGAAGGCACTTACTGAAAAATAAGGAAACAAGGGTTTGCACTTGGTGGGAGTTTGAATCATAAAAAATGTGCAATGGTTGACTTGCTATTAATGTTTTTAAACAGTTGAAATTTGTGCCTTGTACATTTGTTAATCTGTGTGCCTAGAGACCAGCAGATGTAAGACCAAAGTATGGTGATTTGCAGTTTTACTTTGTTGCCTAGAGTAAAATGCCTAGGAAAAAAAAAGTATCAGGATGTATTCTACTTATTGCAAAGAGCAGAAAGCCGCCTCTATAGCATGTTGAACAGTTGGTTACTACTGAAATTAAAAAAATAAAAACCCGACAGGTTTTTCCCAGTTAACCTTTAAAATCAGATATTGCCAAATCTTGTCAGTAGAGATAAGGGAATGACCAAGTTTTGCATGTCTTTGGGGTTACACAGTTGCAAATCCTTTCAGGTCCATTCAAGCTGGAGGAAATGTGCTTCCTTCTACCCCGGAAGATCTGGCAGTGAGACAGGGCTGTATGTGCCCTGATAATGGCTTTGTGCCTGTTGGAATGAAAACATTTTTCTTCCGTGTCTGAAAACAGGAGAACTGGTAGTTCTGAGATGCGAAAACCTCTTCAACTTGAAATAGGCTTTGTTAATAAGTGGAAAATTTCCACCTAATTTAAATAGAAATTTAGCTTCATCTAATGCAGCTGCAATTTCTATTAAGGAAGTGACAATTTCAGAAAGTGAAATAAATTTTGGGTTTACGTACAGCTAGTTAATAACAAGCTTTCACTAAGTGAAAAATACATTTCAGACTTCCCTTTGTAGGGCACCTACTTCATTTATGATCACAAGGTGATGCCAACCGACTCAAGTGCATTTGTAAGTGTTTTAACCTTCTTAATGTTTACACGGAGCAAAAAGTAGTAACATTTTGTTTGGTTGTGATACTGTGTCACAGTACTGTAGTTGAGTGGGACATCTAAATCTTAAAAGTTCGTCTCAAGCTCAGGTCTCCTAGAATTTGCAAGTGATAAATGGAAATTTAGAATCAGAAGAGGGCTAATAGATACTTGGGTCATAACCTCCTTTTTATTATAATGAATGATTGGGTGTGCAGCCTAAAGCTGCACATTTATGAATGCAAATTTAATTAGGATTAAACCCAAGAGGATTTTTCATTTACAAGTAAGACAATTGCTTCAGATTGAAAACTGGTGATAGAAAAGAAGTTCATGGGGAGATATTATTTAAGGAGTCATATTAAGTGGGAGTGGGGGAAGTCTGCTTTGGGTCCTACATCAGTAAGAACAAAAATGTTTAGTTTTGTTGATATTGGGGCACGTCATAAGTGTCAAGTGACTGAGGTCCCTGGTCTTTGACATGACAGTCACACTGCTGGTACTTCTGTTACGTTGCTCTAAGGTAATATTATGTCTTAGGCAGCGTATAAGCAAACCTGACAAGACACTGAAGTCTTTAATAGCTGTGGCTTATATTTACTTCAGGTTAGAGCGAAGATGGTTCCCAACTGATGACTTCAGAAAAAAAGCTAGTGTAATGCTAAAAGAAAGAACAACCACCAAACCAACAGGCACAATAATGCAGACTCCTCAACGTGTGGAAAAAGCTTTGGGTGAGCAAGAAAGAACTAATTTCATGGTCTGGCAGGTTTGTTGTTCCTTGGCAGCCTGCCCATCTGTCAACTTCTGGCTCTTTTGCTTTGGTGTAAATGCTGTGACAATTTCTGGGCAGATTCTTGAACTGGCCAACAGCATACAAAAAATCAATACTTGCAAGACATGACTTGACAGAAGAAATATTGGTTATACTTTGGAAATGCATGATGGAGTACTCACAGATTACTTACCTTTCATATCAAGTTGTACTGTCTGATGCTGAAAACTAGCATGAAAGCTAGGTTTCTTTTCGTTCTACTACCACTTAGTTTGTTCTGATTGAAATACGCAGTAGGTTACTGCCAATATTGAAGGTATTAGAAATTTCAGTGATAGAATTTTTTATGTATCCCCAGGAACTTAATTTTTTTTTCTTAAATCCCTGAAATCTGTGAAAGGACCAAGCTGTAATACTAGAAACTGCATTCAAGGCTTGGATATAAGCTGTTAAACCTATTGAATTTACCGGTGTTTTTTGTGCTCAGGCTGTCAATGATCATGCGCACTCCTTTGGGAAACAAGGTAGCCCATTTGTAGGAATGTCTGGTCGGGACTGAAAAGCTCGAACTTCTTCAGTTTTAAGCATTTACACCCTAACTATATAACCCTTTGCATTCCCGTCCTCTCTACTTCCAATTCAAGTACATGTGTTGAGACAGTCTGTGATCCACATCTGTGTTTGCAAGCTGAGCATGAACAGACTCAGAAGGTGGGACATGGTGAAGATTGTACCAGCTAACTTGTTAACACTTAGCTGTCTAATCGAACTGATAATAGTAGTTTAGACTGTGTACTAATGCTAAAAAAAAAAATCTAACCTGTCTGTGGTATTAAAAATGCAATACTTTGTGTAAGCAAACACTAGTTACTGTATAACTGAGAAGACAAGCTTCAGTTTCTTCTGCAGGTGTATTAGTATTACTTGGCTTTCCTTTTTCTAAACATTTGATCTGGAAGTCTGGGATTTCTTTGTTGCAGACATTTTTTAGTGACTTTGATAATTCCCTAATTTTATTTCCTTTCCCTGATGCTCCTATTCCCAATACTGTATATTGAGAAGTTTGGCATCTTGTAATGAACACTTAATTGGGACGTGTTGCTTTTCTTGCTCTTTCTTTAGCTTAGTTTTCCTATGCATTTTGTATATAGCATGCTTCATACACTTTGAAATTTAGTATTTTTTAGAGCTCAGGTTTTCTGCCCTCCTTTAGAAAAGAAAAAACACTTTTTTTTAAAAACTTGTTCAAATTCTGTTACATTGGGCCCATCAACCTGGCTATATGCTGCTGTTTGGGAATTTTAAGCAAGGACATGCGAGTTATGCCAGACACTTGCTCTTTAACCTTCACGAACTATATTGAGGAAACTAGTTGTGGGAGAATAGTATAGCTGTTGTTCGTTCTTGAATGAGCAAACTTTTGCCTACTTTGTTTGCAGTCTGAGTTTGACAGGATTTTATTAATTTGTAATAGTGTAAGCGTTGTAACTTTATTAACTTTATTAATTTGCTGCGTTGTAATTATTTTCAATACATTTCTGAGCACTGAATGCTGATTAGCACATCACCTAGCCTAAGGCAGACCACGGTAGGTAAAAGGCTTTTGCTGTAGTACCCTGTCTGCATTATGGCTCTCATTAATAATGCTGAGTGCACATAAGCAACTGCAGAAAAAAATATTTGGCAGAGAATACTTTTGCCATTTAGAAGTAGTGGCAAGGTTTCATTCTCCGTAGCTTCTTTGTGCTCTAACAGCTTGCAGAGTTCGAACAGAATGTTTTTTGTTATGTTAACTGCTGTAATGAATTTTTTTTTGTTGTCCTTTTTTCTGGTGCTCCAGTTGGGTTGTGTAAGTATGATTTGCAAAAGCTTGACTGGATCAGGGCTGTAAAATAATCAGCAGACTGTTCTGAAAGCAAGTGGTTGAGTGTTCAGCAAATGGCTGTAAAGTAATCTGTTTTACAGATAACTTGAGCTCATCCCAGGGTCTGGTGTGGAGTATACCTCTTTTCCGTGGGAGACCAGGCTCTGCAGTACAACAGACCACGATCTTTTACTTACCTTGGTGTGCAATGCAAACAGAACAGTGGTATCTGGAAAAAAATACTGGACATATTCTCATGTGTGTTAACAAAACTGTCAAGAATTTAAGAAGTCCAGTTGGTGCTGATGAGGTCTGAGGATCCACGCTGTTGGAAAAATGCAAACTGCTAAGAACTCAGAAGGATAAGAAGTTTAGAAAATGGGCTGTGGAAAGATTGAGACTTTTTACATAGTCTGGAAAAGGGTGTGTGATAACAACTTTTCAGGTAAACAAAAGTTGTAATCAAGATCATGACTGATCATGAATGCAGCAAAGAAGACTGAAAATTTGTAAATTTTAAAGTGATAAAGTGCCAGACTAGACTTGTGAGGGATGTTGAAGAATATCCCTCATTGGAGACTCTAGAGAACAGACAAACTTAGTATGTTCTTACATTAAAAGCTGATTAAATTAAATAAATGTAGTCATCACCAGCTAGTCTTTCTGTGATTGACACATTAGTCAGCTTTTCTCTACAGTATGAGAAGAAATAGAGAGTGGGTTTTAAGAAAAGACAGTGTTCCGTCAAAGTAGAGGTTTCTTTTTAATCTGAAGTAGTTTTATCTATACATTGCAAATTAAAGTTTGCAGATGTTCTGCTAAAAACCCCCATACTCCTCAGTTAAATCCTGTAAACTTGATGTTTTGCTAGCAGAAATTCTCCTCTCTGTAGAGCTACAGAAAAAGGAGTGATCAGTTTTCAAAATAATTTCTAACTAGTGGCTTGCTACCTAAGCTTATTGTATAAATTGTGGTGAAGCTTTCAGCTTTTCAAGTGGCTTAATGCTGCAGCTAACACATAAAGCAATGTCTCCACAAAGTGTATTATAAGGCAGGTTGAGTGTTGTACCCCACATTTCTTGCTGACTGTAAGAACAGAGAATTAGTACCTTAATTCCCATAGTTAGAAGTTAACAATTTCAGCCCATTTATTTTAGGGAAACCAGCCTAGATATTTGATGTGATTACAGGGCAGGATTCTGATGAAAGTGTATAGAGAAAGTTAAGCTGGGGATACTTGCTGGTAAAATGTAATGAGGGTAAATCTATTGAGCAGGCTAGGAATCTGAAGCCAAGCCTGATAGTTCCAGGGCTTTTATTTAGTAAACTCATTTAGTCCAAAACTTGAATAAGACAGAACAACTAAATCAAATCTGTGCTATTGAAAACTGTCTGAGAATGTTATAAAGAATGTGACCTCAACTTCTGCAGTGTAATGCTATTACATATTTTATGCGTTCAAATACTGTGACATTTTAGTACATTTTGTCCTTAGTCCATCCTGTTCTCCTGAAGTGCATCGAACTATTCTGAACGACTGTCACTGTGTACTCTGTAAATGTTTTCAATAAGTGGAGAATCCATTGCTTGGGAGCAAACTTCAGCATTGCCAGCTTGTTGTGAGCTGCTGATTGCCTTAACATTTTTAAAAACGCAAACTTGCAGATGAGATTAGACCCCTACAAGTATTTCTGTGTTCTGAAAAATGACACAATAAAAGCTCATTGTTACTGAACACATCAGCTCTTTATGTTTTTTAAGTCAGATCTACTTTGTTCACTTGTGAATTACTGCTTCATTACACTCAGCACAAAAAAGCCAAAATACTTAAAGAGAAATCAGGCTGTTGGCATTGCTGAACATCTCAATGTTGCTCACTGAAGTCTGGTTTAGAGTCTTCATTGTATACACTAATGAATAATCCAGAAAACTTTCTAGACTCAGTTCTTGGCTTGCTTCATATAATCTTGTGTTCATTTCCCATCAGTTTGTCTTATTTGAAAAAAAAACCCAATGAACACCTCCCTAATTTAGTTAGCTTTCTGGAAATATCAGACAAGTCAGTGAATCTGGATTCAGAAGGAAGCTGTCTTGAATGTGGCCTTGCTGTCAGAGTTTTGCCATCCTTAAGGTGTTGATTTGTGTATTATCATCTTTTTTGTGCTTATTGAACATATTTGGTGATGTAGTGAAGCCCATGTAAAGCAGAACTCTCATGTGCGTTCTTCTGTTTGTACAACTGTGTTTGTAAAAGAAATTATTTTTCTTAGCTACGCCTCTGCAAGGAAGATTTTTATTCTGGGGTCTGTCTCCCTTTCTTCATTTACCAACTGTAAAAAATAGTTTTACCCTGTCTGTCACATTGTGAAAATTCATATGGTTAAACATGGTCAAAAACACAGGTCATGCATGCATTTTGCTGAAGTGCACAAATCCACTTATCTTCTACCCAAAATGGAACAGTGATGAACTACTATTAATCTTCTGATTGAAAGAATCATTAATCTGAAAAAGAAATTGGGGTTTCATTCAGATCTAGCTGTACAAAATGCAGCCAAAGATCCTACATTGAGAACCTAAATAGAAGGAAGGGAAAAAATATGTCTAAAAAGCCTTTGATAGATGGCCCACAAATGCATATGGTTTCCATATTTGCATTTAGTGATGGATATGTGCTGTGGGCTGGGCATGGAGAGTAAGCCTAATGTTATTGGACTGCACTGATGCTGCTTTACATGCTCGGGATATCTGAGCTAGACAAAATGCTCAATAAGTCTAGGTATGTCAGACCCATTGCAAAAGTACTATGGAATGATTATAAGTACATATCTGCTTGTGTGCAGTGAATCAGGTGTATGCAGAATGAGGCAACAGAAACAACTGGCCACAGTTGGAGTTGCCAGAATCCTGGACGTGTCCCAAATCCTTGAAATGCTTCTTGGTGAGAACTTCAGGGTGCTTGGTAGTCTATATATGTAACAAAGTAAAAGCTTATAAACCCACAAGGAATTAACTTGAGTCTCTGGAGGATATGATGATATTTACATCAGCAGCAAGGAGCTTGTGAGGACTTCTGTATAACCTGGTTTAATGTAGAATAATTCTCAAAGAAATGTAGGCTGTATGCTCAGCCATTAACTTTACAATAGAAGAATAGCTGTCCTGGCTAAAGATGTCTTTTACTTAGGCAATCCATGATGACCTGTGTGAATTATCAGTACTTTGCATATGCCCCAATAAGCTGCACGCTCCACCTATCCCTGTTCATGTTGAAGAATCAGAGTCAATAGGCATACTGAAGCACATAAAATAGAAATTGCCTCATCCAGCTTAAAGCTCTTTGCCTGTCTATTTTTCCCAGGCATATTGCATGCTGACCAACTGTTCATCATTTAAAAATGTTACAACTGGCTTCATTACGAACAAGCCTTTTTCCTGACTTTTGCTGTAACACTAATGCTATGTCCTTCACCATAAGGTCTGACTGCTGAGGTATATGTACAAGAAATCCATCTAACCTTTGAATTACTTCTTGCCATTTCCTGAAGGTTTGAACATTGTAAGAGTGTGGATGTGACAAATTCTGCCCTATCCACGTTGCAGGTCACCTTACTAGGGATGTAATTCCCTCCACTTCCTCTGAGCTTGGGCTGTTTTATCTCTGTAGGAAAGCTCTGAATGATGTAGTTCTGACAGTACCCACTCAGATTTTCAGTTCTCCTTTACTGAGTTTTAGTCATGCATCTGGCTAAAAGCAAGTCCTCACAAATGAGAGCAACTTGCTTGAACATCTGATGAAAACATTGTACTCGGCTTTTGTGCTGAGCTGTAGTGAACCCATTGATATTCTTTCGCAAGGTCAAATCAACATCTCTACACTTGTTTTCTGGTATTGAGGTGTGTGAGAATCCCTGGTTTGAGGCAAATGAGCATCAGAGTAGCTGGAAAAAAATGAAAGAGTTCACCTTACCATGAAAAGAGCTGGCCAGCAGTTAGAAGTAAATGAGTTTAATTTAAAAATTCTTCCAGCTTTTCTCAGGACCACCACAGTCTCTTGCAAAATGCTGAGCAGTAATTCTCAAACAGAGATGGGTCTGATGGTGGAAACCTGAAGTAGCAAGCGCTTAAGTGCAAAGTTAGCTGCAAGGTCCTTTTACAAATAGAATATAGTCAAACAAACTAGTGAGCTGAGAAGTCTAGTGCTGAATTTGGTGCAGAGCCATATGGATCTGCTGCCATCTCTCAAGGCTGGCTCAGAACTACTGTTGCCTAATGTGATAATGGAGCCTGATAGCTCAGCAGAGATACAGACTATGAGTGATGGTTTTGCATGGAGCACTTGCCTTCCTTTCCAGTGGAAATAATATCATAAATCCCATTCAATCTATCATTTGTGCTGTACTTTAGATAGAAAACTGTGAAAGTTAAATGGATGAAGGGTATAGAGGGTAAGTCCTATGAGAAGTGACTGAGAGGGCTGGAGTTGTTTAGCCTGGAGGAAAGAAGGCTCAGGAGAGGCTTTTGTCGCTTTCTACAATTACCTGAAAATGGTAGCCAGGTAGGGGGTTGGCCTCTTCTCCCAGGCAACAAACAATAGGATGAAAGGACATAGCCTTAAGCTGTGCCAGGGGAGATTCAGGTTTGACATCAGGAGGAATTTCTTCATGGGAAGAGTTGTTCAACATTGGAATGGACTGCTCAGGGAAGTGGTAGAGTCACTGTCCCTGGAGGTATTCAAGAAACTGGATGTGGCACTTGGTACCATGGTCTAGTTGACAATGTGGTAATCAGTCAAAGGTTGAACTTGATGATCTCAGAGGTCCTTTCCTAAGGACTAAATGATGCTGTAATGTCCTTAAAAATGAAAATATCATTTGCTAAAAGTTCAGTTTAATGACATGTTGTTTCTTCTGGTGGAGTTTTGTGCCTGTTATGGCTACTTGCATTTCACACCAGGATATGATGACAGTCACCTGTTTATCTGTAAATGGCTCATTTAAGTGACTGATTCTGTGGTTGCTCATCTTTATCATACCTACTGCTTCCTACAAGGCATAAAAATATATCTTATCAGATGTTTGGTTTTCTGGTTTTTGGGAGGATGGAGAAGTGAGGGAGAAGGGAGGTTGCAGAGCAGCATCTAAGAGCTTTTGAGCCCGTAACTCTGAGTACCTATCTTTTCTTAGTAAAAGAATAAAGAGGAACAATGTTCTTTGAAGATGCAACTCACTTGTTTGAAATTTGCCTTTTTCCATTTTGTTTGTTGCAGATGCTTATTGTTTCCTAATAAATAATCTCCTACGCTATTCTTGATCTTCCCTGAAATCAGTGGCTATACCTCTGCAGTTTGCCTTAAAATTTAATTGTGGTAAAGAGATTCAGAGGTAATCAGGTAGGGTTTGAAGAGATGCAGTACTTTGCAGGATGAAGCTAACAACCTCTTGCTTTTTATTTGGATCCTGGGGCAAAACTCCAGTGCAACTCACTTGGATTGGAGTGCTCTTTTTTATCTCTGTGGGACCCAGAGAACTCATCATAAGATAGCTTTGCTATTCCTTTGGCACAAGTCTTTTGACTGAAGGTTATTGGAGGCAAATTATTTCACTGTAGCAAATGATGTTGGAAAGAAATGGCAGGGCTACTGCGTAATGTGAGTGAAGGTAATGGGTGACCTGGGAAGTAATGGATATCTCTTGAAGACGGGCTCGTAGACCCCTGCATGAACAGTAATGAATACTGAATAAGGAAAATTTTATATCATTGCAGAGTAGGGTTGAAAAAGAAACCCTCTTCCACCACTGAACTTTCTTGTCCAGTAGGAAAACAGAGGGGGCAGCATTTCTTCTTTGTCTCCAGCTTTACATCTGGAGCTACACTGCACGCGAACTGCATGAGGTGAGAGAAGCCTGTGCAGAAAACATCTTACTGGTAGAAGAGCCTCACTAGAGTGGTAATAGGCTGTCTTCAGCATCCTCATCTGCATCAGATTTAGGTATAATGAGAACAAGGCATCTGACCTAGTCTGGATTTAACATAAATGAAGTCAGGATTCAAAAAAATAAAAAGCTCCATCTCCCTCCTATTAAATTTCAAGTATAGCACAATTGAAAACACACTGTTTGTTATTCATACTGTGGTGCAGAGGGTTAGGATTTAGCCAAATTTTCAATAGCTGAAGGCAATTCTTAAATAACACTGAAACTTTTCTCCAGGCTTTCTAGGGTAATGCAATTACTGGGCAAAGACACTTTAAAGGAATATTGAATGTAGCCTTGTTGAGATCACAGAATCATTGAATTGTTAGGCTTGGAAGGAACCTCTGGAGATTATCTGGTCCAACCACACTGCCAGGGCAGGGTCACCCTGAGCAGGTTACACAGGAACTCATTCAGGTGGGTTTTGAATGTCTCCAGACAGGGAGACTCCACGACCTCTGTGGGCAGCCTGTTCTGTTCCAGTGCTCTGACACTCTCACTGTGAAGAAGCTCTTCCTCATGTTGAGGTGAAACTTCTGTTTTAGTTTATGTCCATTGCTCCTTGTCCTGTTTCTGAACAGCACTGAAGAGAGCCTGGAACCATTCTCTTGGCACCCACCTTTGAGATATTTATATGCATAAATAGCTAAGGAAAGCAAAACTTTAATATCGCAGTCTGTTTTGATGTATATTGTGGATAATAAAGTAAAACAATTCATACAGTTTTACTAGCAAAAAAGTCATATTTTGACAAATATGGCTTGATTTTTATTTTTTTTTTTTTCAGATTTCCTTTTAACAGAAGAAAAATGTGATTTTAATATCTTACTATTGCAACACTAGCAATTCCTGTGGAAATTTTAATGTGCCATACCAAGCCTCTAGCTTTGATTTTAGCCCACTGGGTTTAATGTCTAAAGACAGGACTCTTTCCAAAATTGCTTCTTTTTCAGAGTTGCTTCTGAATGGAAACAGAGTATCTCCGTTACACCATAACCATGCCAGAAATAGAAGCTTTTTAGCTCATGAGGGACAGCTGGAAGCTGATCACAATATTACTGAGAAGCTGTGCTTGATTTCTGTCACATACAGTATTCTTGAAATTTTATCAGTAGCCTTCAAACTGAAGTAAACCTTTACTCCTTTTAGAAAAAGCAAAGGTTTCCTGATCTGGTAGCAGTAATCTTGAAACTGAGTCTGTTGTTACATTACTCCAGTGCATAAGAGCAAAACTACTTGGAAGTACAGTGAAGTGTTTGTGTAAAGATTAATAAGTGGCGAGCAAAATATCCCTTAGACTTTACAATGACTGTAGAAAAAGCCTGTAGCAAAAGTCTAAAGTTCAGTCCTTAAATCTTTCAAGTCTGGAGTGTCCTGTTCAGGCCAGTGGTGTTGCTGTTGCAAGGAGCTTGTGTCGTTTTCCGCATCAGCTGAGTGAGTGCTCTACAATCACTCTTTGATTCTGGCAGTGGGCCAGTTGTCCCCCAGGTTTTGATCAATTCACAATGCAAGGGAAGGTTTAGTAGCTGAGAGAGTTGTGTTGCAAACTCTTGTGTTCCTCAGCATAAAGCATCCAACTGTAGAGTGAAATGACAGGGGTACTGCTGTCAGGTTGCCAACTTTGTATGCCTTATGATGTGGCTGATAAACATTATTTCTTTCAAGGCCTGTTCCCTGCCATTCTGAACCTGGCCAGCAATGCTCACATATCTACCAATGCCACCTGCGGGGAGAAGGGACCGGAGATGTTCTGCAAACTGGTGGAGCACGTCCCTGGCCGGCCCCTGCGCAACGCCCAGTGCCGCGTCTGTGACCGTCACAGTGCCAATCCCAAAGGCAAGCTTCATGTGTTGTGGATTTTGTTTGTTTCATGGGTTTGTGTCTTTTTTTAACCCTTCCTCTTGAACACAGAGTGTATTGGAGTGAAATATGTCTTAGTTTTAGTCTCTCTACTATGTGAGTGCAATTACCTTGGAGCAAAAGGCTGACAGATAGTGTGAGCTCTGTGTATCACCACTGAGCACTGCGAGATCCAATGACAACCTTTTTGTCTGAGGGCAAATTTCAGCTTTTACCTCTTTATGATGAGAAGAGATTGTGCTCCGTGTGAAATAAATGTGCTGGGCCAGAAAAATTCAGTAAGATTTATTTTCAATAGATGTTTAATTATTTTGCCTTGAAACAGAGCAGCACCCAATTTCCAGTGCAATCGATGGTACCAATAACTGGTGGCAGAGTCCCAGCATTCAGAATGGAAGGCAATACCACTGGGTCACCATCACCTTGGATTTAAGGCAGGTGGGTAACATTTATGTGAGTGTCATTAAATGGATGTAGGATACAAGCCAATACAATTGATTGCAGCTCCTCTGTGTTTAGATGGTAGGATATATAGCAGTTAATTGTTTAGTAGCACTTTAATTAAATATACATAGTTAACAGTTAATATGAACTTATTTTAAACAGATATGGTTTTCAATTATTGTTCTAGAGCATCTTGAAGATTTCATTCCTGTCAGGTTAGAATGGAAGTGACTTATGGTGCAGTAGCAATTGTGTTTGTGTGGATGAGAGTTTTCACTCTCATCCGTGTTCTTTCTTGGTAGCCAATTGCATCTGTACTAATTCCTTTGTCTTGGTAACTTTCCTCTGCCTCACCCTTCTGTCTTTTCCTCACCCTTCTGTCTTTTTGCCAGCAGTCCTATGATACTATTTTCCTCCACCTTTTATTTCTTAAAAATTACTTGAAGTCTGTGTTTTCAAGGACTTATTTTTAAACAGCAATGTTTTCAGGGTGTTGGCCAAAGCACACATTTTATGTGGAGATACATCTGACTGATTCTGATCACCATCTTGTTGGAAGGAACACTGGGAAGAAATGTTCTAAACTATGTCTTCTAGGAACTTTTGCTGTCAGCTGTTTGCAGAGTTAGGGTTTATATTTCTGAAACAGCGATTTGTGACCCTGGGGAGCCTGGAACTGTCTGGGTAAAAGTTGATTCCTCTGTTTTGGCCACTCTGTATGGCCAAACCTGGAGGGATTTATTGTTCTTCGACAGGAGGCTGCTAAACTGTAGAGAGCATTTGCTAATTTATTAGTTTGTCTGTTAGACATATGAGAATCAGAAGTTTCCTACCCTGCTCCAAGAAAAGACAAAATAATTGATGAAGAAATATTTTTCTTGGCTTTTTCTTGTTGTTTTGCTTTGAACAAATCTATGTGCTGGCCTGCCTAAGTTGCTTGAGAATCATAGCTCAACAATTCCTCATTAATATGGGGATGCTTCCAAACTCTGGAAGAAGAAGCTTTTTTACTTACTGAAAAATGCATACTTGAGGTGTAGAATTGGTAAGAAGCTTTTGCAGAATCTGTAGACCCTGCTTGAAAGTTATTTTGAACATTAAAACAGAAGGTTTAACTTTGATGTTTTCAAATAAAGCATGGGTTAAGCAAGTGCCTACTTTGCTCTTTAATTAGAAAGCAGAACTGTTAGGAAAATAATCACAGGGTGTCTTTTGTCAGTGACAAAAGGTTTGGAGAGGATTTTCGTGTTGTTTGAAGAGTTAGCTTTGTGTTTGGTTTGTAAATGGACAAACAGGAAGGAAAAATGAAGGAGGAGGGGATGCCTTAGGTTTTATCCTCCTAGAACAATTTCACTTTGGAAACAGACCAGCTGAGCTGCCCTCTGAATCTTTTATTCTCCAGTCACAGTGCTGTTGATGTTTCAACAAATACATATATTTCCTCTCCTGACCCACGCTCAGTTTCACTAATTCGATTTGAAAAGTTTCCCCTAAGGGGCCTTTCTTCTGTTTTCCCTAGAGAGTCTGAGAGAGAGAAGGCATCTAGGGCTACGCAAACTGAATGTAAATTACTGATCTGTGAGAAAGGATTTGGTTAATAGAGATTGCTTGAAGTCAGTGAGTTATTAGAGCTGACTTGGTGTGCTTACTTTAAGCAAGTCAGCAAAAGTAAAGAAAACAAAAAAGAAAAGCATATGAAGGACCTTAGTGATTTTAGTAATTGTTTGCCTCATATATTTGCTTCAGAATGAGTTAAAATAGTCTTCTGGAACCTGTAAAAATATTTCTGAAAGTCAGTACCTGTGTTCAGTATAACTTCAGCACTGGTACTTTTTTTTTTACATTTCAAGCTTTGTGCATTAAATCTGTCAAGTACCATATTAAAGTAAACAAGTCCTTCAACTTTCCTTGCCAAAGTATAGAATATATTCACACCTTTTTGTGATGTGAAAAATGACCATCTAGTCATTATTTATGGGTCTTTTGTGCAATTATCAGAGGTTCTAGGACTAAGAGGAAGTGATTGTTTCTTGGGATTATTACCAATGTACAGTTTAGAGATATAATCCAAGCAGTTGGGTTGGTAAGTGCTGAAACATACCTTTGGCTGGCAAATATGGGGAAGATTCCCTTAGCTGTGAACACCGACTCCACTCCAGTTTCCCTAGGTGAACCTCTATGATTGTATTCATCTCTTGGCTCTAAGCTGAAGGGAATAGAGGATATTCTTTCAGTTAATATTCTACCTTGTACTTAGTCTATTTAGTCTAAAACCAGCTGTACTAAAGAGTAGTTTGATGGGACCTCAGTAAGCAAAGAGGGCTGGCTACTAAAATCAGTATGGAAATTGCTGTTTTCATCTTTCTCCTTTGTGGAATCTGTGCTATTTATAGCTGATATAGCATTTTATAAGGTTAGTGCTTACGTCATGATTTTCTAGCTCATATACATCATGACATTTAGGTACATTTATTCTAGTGTGCCTTTCAGTCTTTCCAGGATCCAGATGTATGATAGTATTTCCTTCCCACACCACTGCCTCCTCCTCCCCCTTTCCATTAAATGTATGGCAATGATCCAGAACTGGGGAAAGAGTAGTTTAGCAATGAGGTGTAGGATTGATGTAGAAGACACTAAGATTTGATTTATGACCTTGTGCTTCCTACACTGATAGTTCTACAGAAAAAAAATACACAGCAGCAGTTTTCTATAAAAACAGCTTTTTTTTGCCTGAGTTTGACTCTTCTGGGCATTTGCAGTGTGAAATTACAATTCTAATAAATCCTGGCTATGATACATTTAAGTGGTGTGATTGAGCCAGCTGTAAAATATTACTCTGTGACACTATTAAACAAAGACCTCAGTTTTATTACCATGCTTCGGACTTCTAAAGGTATTTAAATGTACTCTGTATTCTTGGTGTAGCAGAAGGGCAGATGTTTGTATATCAAAAAGTTCTTGAACTGCAAAGCAAGACTAGTTCTTCTTGGAAGACCCATAGTATTAAGTTGAGTTGAGAAAACAACTCCACTTCTGATTAAGTCATAGCTCATGAATATTCTATGAGTACTGGATTACCACTCAGAGGCTGATGTAAGAGTAATTTGTAGTTTCTGCTATTACAAAGAAAAAAAGAATGTAAATATTATAATATGATTTTTCCAGAGCTTTTATCTGGAAATGAACTGGCGAGAACAGGTTTCTGTAAAGATACATGGTTTGCTGACGTAAAAAAATGCTATTCTGTTGACTTCACAGGACTAATGCTAATTTATTGTACATGGCAAGCTTCCTTAAAAGCCTTTTGTGGCTTTGTAAAACTGATGATGCAAGATTCAGGGTGTTCGTCTGTACATTCTTACAATAAAATTCTTGTGTAAAATGAATTTTCCTTCTAGTCCAAATTAATGTTTGCACATAATGAGTCAAAATCTTAAAGAAAAGATAATTAAGGAGACCAGAAGTTCTGCTGGATTTAGCATATTTTGCACTTTTAACATCACAGAATTGTCAGAGCAAAGTGTTGCAAACAATTGCTAGGTTTCACAGTGTCTAAGAGCCTGAAGCTGTCTTTATCTCTTAAAACAATATTTCTGTGAACAACATAAGCTGAGATACATCCCCTCATGTAGTCTTCTACTCTTTGAGAGTATTCAAGAATGATGCACCTTGTGTTGCTGGATCTGCATTCAGGGAAACAAGGTTTTTAGAAAGTCTGATTAAAGCAGAAATTTCTTGGTTTTTTGGCATTGCAGCTATCAAGAAGAGGTTTTTTAGTTCCAGTTTATTTGGCTGATCTTAACAATCAGGATCGAAATGCCTGTAAAATGACACTTTTAATCTGTGGCTGTTTGGGAATTGCTAACTTGCTTTGACTTGCCCTTTTTACCCTCGTAGTTCAATAAGGAAATTGGTTCTGAGAATGTTATACAGTCAAATTAAAGCGTACAAATCATTAGCTCTTGCTCAGGTTTATCTATTATAATAGATATATATATTATTATTTATTATCAGGCTGGTTGGTGGGCACTGAGTGAATGTGGAAAGTGATAAGAAACTGCCTTTGGTGATACTCAAACCTGAAGAACTTGTAAAAGTCGAATTCTGTAAAATGTGCTCAAAGGAAAATCAGTTTGCCTTACGTGGACTTCTTGGCCCATTGTGGGTTGTAGAGGCTGTGGGATACGAGGTCTGCAAAACCCCTACCTACAGACATTCCTTAAAACATCTTCATCTGTGAACACTGTGTGCACCTTGGTCCCTTCCTCCAGCTTCATTCCCTTGCTTGGAAACATAATCCCTGACAATAAAGCTCCTACTGGTAGGTTGTTTTGTGACTTCTTGAGCCTGAGAACATTTATACAAAATCCTTAATTTATTTATTTAACCTACATTATTTCAGGGACTGACATATTTTCTTGAAGTTGTTGATATTTATTATCTTGTGAATTTACCTGTGAAGTAAAATGGGATACCTGTGAGCTATCCGTGTGAATGGAAGAGTTGAGAAGAGATTTAATTTATTGAATTGTGCACTGAGTTTCTGCACAGTTGCTGTGAAAATATTAATATTTAACTAGCTTTTCCCTCCACTCCCCCCTCACCAAGGAACTTGGTATTCAAAATAAGTTTAACTTGCATATTCTTCTGAATACCTTTTACTGCAGCAGTTAGTTTGTGATGAAGGATAGCTCATTGTTACTAGTTGGAACTGGATTTAAAACTAGCCACATCAGCTGCAGACTATAATGGGTCTTGAAAAATCTCAATGTAATCAAAAGTAGATCATTTGTTGTTCAGCCAACTGTGTAATAAGTAGGGAAGCAGTTTAGTTGATGACAGCAAGCAGAGGGGAAAAATAAATAAATAAAAGACATACAAGAGTTTTTGAGAGAGATTTTCTACCGTGGTGTTTGAAAAAATTTTGGGTTCCAGTCTTGCATCTTTTATGCATTTGCGAAAGATTACTGACTTCAAAGGAACTTGGAAGTGCATAGCTGTTTCTAAGCCCAGTCAATAAAACTTCTGTAGTTTTAATAGTTTTGTGAAGTTCTCATCTGTGATAGAGAAAATGCCCACACAAGCGACTCTTGTCACATTACCAGTGCCTTCAGGTTTTGTGTACTGAAATGATGATACACCAGATTCTGCTTGTGCATAACTGAGTGCAAAACAGGTATTCAACTCAAATACCACTAACTGAATCAATGAAATACAGGTTTTGTGTAGGGACTATAGTTGTCCTATAGTTAACTGCCATATAGTCTGCCCAAACAATGTTCTTTTTTCCTTTAAAACCATGTATTTTGGCTTTTCTTTTTAAGTTGGAGATTGTTGGCATGATGTAGGTTTTATTTAAAAGGCAATCTTCTCTTCATGGAAGCTGGATTATAATTCTTGATATTCATTTAACTTTGATCAAATTTTAAGATTATGCGAAACAACAGAGGACTCACAGACCCAAGAGAAATTTTATTTCGAAGACGGTAAGACTGCCTAAAGAGTGAGCTGGCTCCTCCTTTTGCTTGCATCTGCTTGCATTGCTGAAATGTCACAGTAAAATCCGCAGTTTCTGTAAATTTTAATATTTATTGAAACAACCAGAAATGTTCTGTTTGTATCTGATTGATGTCTACAAGGATAAAATGGAAGTGCCTGTAAAGAAAGTCAGACCAAGTGAATATTGTGGTTTAAGTTCTGTCTGATTTTTAATAAAAAATTGAGATTGTTTTACTTTTTTTGATTGTTTTACTTTTTTTAAGATATGTGATAAATCGTTTGAAGGTAAGTATCACCAATTTTTTTTCCTTCTCATGTGTGCAATAGCTCCTAATCAAAGCTTTGTTCACTTAAATAATGCTTTGTTTCAAAAGTAGTTTCCCGAAATGCATACAAAATGCAGTTACTATTTATCTTTGTGAGTTTATTTCCCCATTTGGCAAAATCAAAACCTGCTTTCATGTGACAAGTATTGTTCTTACTCTGGCTTTAATCTGTATTGCAAGAAAAAAACCCCACAAAACCTAAAAATTTAAATTTATAATGTATGAAAAACTGATTGCAGCCAATTGGAGCTCAACACCATATTAATACTGCACATACAGACAGGAATTATGATGATAACAGCAGCCCAGCTGACCAGGCAGTCTGCTCAAGTGGAAATACATTTCTCTGAGATGGTTAAATAATACAGAGTTTTTCTTTCATTTAAACGAGGCTTGTTACTCTGGTGTATGTGAAATATTAAACTCCTGTAAAGAAGTCTTATGAATTTGCAAATCCAGCCTTTTTGAGTGAGGTGATGTAGGTATTGGGTAAGGGAGGACATGGTGGCTTTGCAGTAAGTGCACTTCAATATTTGTGTCTGATGCTGTAGCGAGCTGGGGGCCAGTGCAGGTTATCTGGCTGCCATGACAAGGTAATTTAAAAGGTGATATGAACTTAATTACTGCCCTGCCTACCCACAGAAGTGCTGAACAGTCCTGTTGTGTGGGTGGGGATTTCACTTTTGGTTGTCAGAAAAATAGTCAAGATACCTGCATAGCTCGTATACATCTTAGCCTTACTTAAGAATATTAGCTATTTTATCATGCTTATTTATCTCTGTGTATTTTTAGCAGTGTCTATAAGTAGTCTGCTGCTGAAATAACTTCAACACAGGATGAAATTGGAATGCAAAGATTTTTTTAACATAGGGTGTAAAAAATTTATCAGAAATGCTATTACAGAGAAGATTACATTCCCTGCTAAATAATAAAACAAAGAGGTTTTTGGGCTCCATCTATTAAAAAAACCCACAAAAACAAACAACCAAGCACAAAAAACCAAACAAGAAAACCCAACCAAACAGTTTTTTGAAACCCTCAGTCATTCAGATAACCTAAACATTTCCCACGGATTGTTATACTCAACTAATCCTGAAATGTGCAGTATAGATATAGATTTCAGCTATTTCACCAGCGCAGACTGATGCCCTGGACACCATTAGATGGATCTCTCGTCAAATGTTTGTGCAAAAAATTTATCCAGAGTTACTGTACCAAATTCTACCCTCTCCCTAGGCAAACCATATGCTGCTTCTAAAATTTAAATTTACTACCCAGTTGGCTTCTGGTGGTCTTTTACAGTACAGTGAAGTGTTAAAATTTTCTTCTTGCATTTTTTTCAGGTCTTTCAAGTTGCATATGTCATCATCAAAGCTGCTAATGCTCCACGACCTGGAAACTGGATTTTGGAACGCTCCATAGATGGCACGGAGTTCAGACCATGGCAGTACTATGCAATTAGTGATACTGAATGTTTAACTCGTTACAATATTACACCAAGAATTGGGCCGCCAACTTACAAGAGAGACGATGAAGTGATCTGCACCTCCTATTATTCCAGACTAGTTCCCCTGGAACATGGAGAGGTATCTTTGTTTTTGTACTTGCAGTTTGTGATTAAGAACATGGTCGGATAGCAATTTGAAAATATTTGAATTGCAGTTACAGAGTTCATCACCCTCAGCACTACCAGATCGTCTGTTATTCTTCTTTAATGACATTATCTTTACATCATGTACTAGTATAGCAAACTTCTAAATGTTGGGATGAAATGTGTCTTTGGCTCCGTGTTCCCATTACTAAATTCTTTGTTCTCTGTTTCCATATAATTTGATGGTAGCAATTAGCTGTGAATTATTAGTTCCTTTATCCAGAAAAGCTATAACAGAGGCTCTGTGTTCTGCCAGTTTTTTCATTTAGTAGAGAAAACTCCTGTGTTAGGAACACCTGGTTGTGTGAGATAAAGCTGCAAACACTGTTGAAGTGCTCAGCACAGCTGGAACTCCTAAACAAGCCTTGGCATTGTTTCAAGGATGTAGCATAATTAAAAGGGCTACAAGTTGTGCAGCCTTGCTGTTGATTATTCTTTCTTTTAACAAACTCTATTCACAGTACTCGTGTAATTTATTATGAAGAGGCAGCCACATAATGAAATGATACATTAAAACCAGTGGTTATTCCGTCGTGAATGCTATAATGTATGACCGTGATAATAAGTGTGGCGTTATCCCATGGAGACTGCTAGTAACTCCTAGCTTCACAGAAATCAGTATGTTTTTATTTCTTGGTTTTAAAAAAATTGGACTGTATGTAGCCATTCACGTAAAATTAAAACTATCAGCAAGAAAAAACCCAGTGAAATTCAGTAAAATAAAGTCCTATTTTCTTTAATAAAATATTTATTGCAGTGTTGTGAGCATATCATCAACATATAATCAACATAGAACCAACAGATCAGATGGAACAAAGGAACCTAAACCTGTCTCTCCACACAATTGACCAGAAAATCCTTAGGTTGACTGTATGCGAACAGTGCTGCTTGTAATGTACATTTAGTAGACCATATAACTCCAGCTCCAGGGATGCCAGAAATTCAATTTAGTGACTTTTTTTTCCTCATTCGTTTTTCTTGATGGTACACTTAATTAATTGCGGTACACTTTCCAAAACATTGCTTTTTTTCTGAGTGCAGTGATGGAAAAATATAACACAAAACATGGCAAAATTAAATTTCTGTGTACTGTGGAGAATCAGAGAATCTTTTAGGTTAGAAAAGACTTAAGGTCATTGAGTCCAGCTATTAACTCAGCACTGCCAAGTTCACCCCTAAACCGTGTTCTTAAAGTGACACATCTGCATGTCCCTTCAGGGATGGTCACTCCACCACTTCACTGGGCAGCCTCCTCCAATGCTTGACAACCCTTTCCATGAAAAAAATTTTCCTTGTTTCCAGTCTATAACTACCTTGGCACAATTTGAGGCTATTTCCCCTTGTTCTATCACTTGGTGCCTGGGAGAAGAGGCTGACCCCCATCTGGCTACAGCCTCCTGTCAGGTATTTATAGGGACTGATAAGGTCATCCCTAAGCCTCCTTTTCTCTAGGCTGCACAACCCCAGCTCCCTCAGCTGCTCCTCATAGGACTTGTGTTCCAGACCCTTCACCAGCTCCGTTGCCTTTCTCTGGACACGCTTCAGCACCTTAATGTCCTTCTGAACTGAGGGGCCCAAACTGAACACAGGATTTGAGGTGCAGCCTCACCAGTGCCGAGTACAGGGGGACGGTCACTGCCCTGGTCCTGCTGGCCATGCGATTTCTGATACAGGCCAGGGTGCCATTGGCCTTTTTGGCCACCTGGGCACAGCTGGCTCAGGTTCAGCTGCTGTCAGCCAGCACCCCCAGGTCCTTTTCTGCTGGGCAGCTTTCCAGCCACTCTGCCCCAGCCTGTAGCACTGCCTGGGGTTGTTGTGACCCAAGGGCAGGACTCAGCACTTGACCTTGTTGAACCTCATACAATGGGCCTCAGCCCAGCAATCCAGCCAGTCCAGATCCCTCTGGAGAGCCTTTCTGCCCTCCAGCAGATAAACACACATGCATAAAAGCTGTCATTCACAAAGGACAGGCTGCTCCTTTGTAACTGGATTGTCTGTCAGACAGGCATATTCCCTGCACGGAATATCTCACAACCTGCGTTAGTGAATCTTGGAACTCTTTTGAAAATATATGTATTTAGGGCTTTGTAATTTGTTCTTGCCAGTCTGTTGAACTTAAGAATGGCCCAGTATGAATTCTGCAAGCTGATGTCTGTATGTGCCTGCCTGGTATCCAGCATGTTCGCATCCTAGTTCTCTGCCGTCAGCTTGGAGAGTCTTGATGTGAAATAACTCTCAGGGTAAAAAGACCACATATCTAAATATGGATGTCATTAATACCATATTTTGCCAAATCAGACATTTTGCCAGTTTAGCTGCTAGATTTTTCACAGATTTGAAGAGATATAGCTGCTCGGCAGTAAGTTCTGTTGTTTGCCTGGCTTATGTTGCTTGAAGATCTGCTTCCGGCAATTTACATAATCAATTTAGGACTCGTGATGAATTCCACGGCTTAAGCTGCAGTTGTTTGAAAAAGGACAAATAAGCCAAAAAAAATATAATACAGAAATATCAGGGAAATATAAGCTTATACAAGCAATGTATTAGCCAACTTTAGCAGTGTGCAAGGAGAATCATTATATTTCTTCTTTAGTATCTTAGTCAATATCCCTACTGTTTCTCCCTTTTTCTGCTTGGAAAGATTCCTCTACAGTCTCTATAAAGATTTAAGTATATTGCAGAATTTCTACTAGTAGAATTTCTAGACAGTAGAATTCCTACTGTTCAAGCTTTTAACTTTACAGTAAAAAAGTGAGTCATGTTTTACATTTCATCACTTGAAGGCACTACTTCTGAGTAGTGAAAGTATATATTAGGCAGGAAAGACAGTGTAAAATGAAGTGGCATGTGACACATAGGAGGTAAGGCCAGTTGGCTGTGAGAGGCTTTTCTGGATCTTTAAATCTCTGGTGATGAAAAGCAAACACAGTGTGTTAGAAATCCCAGTGCCATGGCTGGGTCCTCCTCTCTTTGTTGAGGACATCAAAGGGTTGCAGTGAGCCCAGCAAATTCTATGTCTGTACTGAAAGGTAAATGACAGTAGGATGTGGTGCTCCATGCTGAAATTGTGTTTGTCTATAGTTGAGTATATTTGTGTTAAATTTTTTCAGTAAAAGGAGTGCAGTGATACTCGAATATTTGACCAACAAATCTGCCTTGTAATTCCTAGCAGAAAACATGACTTCAGAATGAATATGTCACAAACAATTTGCCTAAAGAGAACAGCCTGAGATGTGGTGGGCATGTTCAGTCTTCAGCTGGGTACAAGGAGGAAAAATCTCTTCCGCATGTCTGTGACAGGATCCAAGAAGAGTTCTGAAATTGCAACAAGGGAAAACACGGTTTAGAGATTAGGAGCATTTCTAACAATAAAGCTCGAAAGGCCTGGAATACATTGCCTTGAAGAACTGTAAAGTCAGCACCAACACTGGTCTTCGAAAACAGATTGGTCAAACATTTAACAAAACTCTAGTAAATCCTGCTTTATCATAGGGAATTGACTAGAATAATTCTCTGTATTTCTGTGAGAGCTGAATGTTATATAAGGTGGTGCTAATTTGCAGGAACAGACCTGGAAAATGCTTTGGTTTTCATAACTGTTACTCTGCAGTTGGAAAATGGATGGGCTATCAGAAAAGAGGAAATCTTTGAACACAGTATGTTAGATTATTAAAAAGGAATGGTGCTAACCAATAAATGTCAAAATTATAATTTTGGGACTGTGACCTCCCTTACAAGTCTCTGTTTGTATGTTTTTTAAATAACACAGTTGCTCTCTAGGGAGCCCCTAGCTCCACTACAGAATTAAGTTGTTTTTTTTTTTTAAATAATAATAAAAAAATCTTTAACATGTAGGAATATTTTCAGAGGAACAATTTGACAGTACTGGACAAAGTTCAAACTATAAATTCAAGAGTAGTATATGGGACAAAATTGCTTTTCATAGATGAGAATATGTCATGCACTCTGAAATGCAGCTGACAAGCCCTAAACATGACCCTTTGATTGTTATGGGTACCAGGTGAACTGTTGAACATTTGTTTGCTGCCTGTAGGGTACGGTCTTGTTTTTCTGGTTCTTCCATAAAATGGGGCAGGAGCTGTATGGTCATAGGAGACTATATCCTTGTGTGTTCCTAAGTAGCTTTAGAAAGAAGGAAGGGGCTGTTGCCAGAAAAAGCTGTGCAGCTTGATACCAAAAGTCATCTTAGTGGGGCCAACTGGAGTTGCACAATTAAGATGTAGGTCAAATGTGTGGCTTTGTGATGGCAGCCCCTTGCTTTCAGTTGTCATCTGTGTGGTGGCTTCCCACTGCATTCTCTTAACACTGAGTACTCCTTGCCGATTGTGCAGCCCTGTCACTGCTAGATGTAGGATTAATGACCCCAGATTGAGAATGCAGACCAGATTATGCTTTCTAATAAGATCCTTCTATTTACAGAGAAGAAATCTGTAAGGACAAAACTGGGCTTATGGCCAGAGTTATATATTCCATCTCAATGAGGGAGAGGAGGAAAGACTGCAGGAACTAGGGACTCACTTGGTACTTTACTTTGGTTTTTCTCCTTATGCTATCTCCACAAAAGCCCAGGAGTCTTGGGACTGTGATGAGCTGATAATGGTGGTTTCAGAACAGTGTGAGTCAGGAAGCAGGAATTTTACCTGCATATAGACAATGGGGAAATAAAAAGAACTCCAGGTAGTTTAACATGTGACCATCCTGAGTTGTTGGGAAACAAGCTTAAGTTCTGTGGTTTTGATTCTCAGACTGATGTTTGTTGTGGTAAATGAATCACAATTATGTTTGTGATTAAGCCAGCCTTTCTTTCTAGATTCACACCTCACTGATAAATGGCAGGCCTAGTGCTGACGATCCTTCACAGAAGCTGTTGGAATTTACTTCTGCACGATACATCCGCCTTCGACTGCAGCGTATTAGAACTCTGAATGCTGACCTCATGACTCTCAGCCATAATGATCCTAAGGAACTAGACCCCATTGTTACCAGAAGGGTAAGGTGATTGTTCATAAATGGTATTCGTATAGCTTGACTGGAGAGTCTATTGCGACCTATTCGAGAAAGTGGAAGTACTTAATCCTTGCCATTCACAGACTGGCTTTGATAGGTTGTTAAATAATTTTTGCCTTCCCTTTGACACCACTAACAACAATATCTTGTCATAAACAACTTTGAGAAAAAGCTTTTTGAGATTTTTTTTTTTATTTGTTTCCTTTTTATTTGTTTGTGTAAATGATTTATGATAGGAACAGTGTTTATAATGCTTCATCATCAAAATACAAAATATGGTTTGGCTGATGGAAATGCCAGTTGGGGTTGGTCTTGATGCTGCTGCAGTACCTTTTGTGGTATATCATGGATTTCAGGACCCAGTACTGTGATTCATAAACACAATTATTTGAAAACATTGCTATTGTGAATTTTCATGTCATAAGAATTTTCTTCATTTTTTAAAAACTGTTATAATCAATTGTTTTAGAGCCCATGAATTAATGTTTGTATAGAATTCTGACAGTATTAACTGATTTCCAGATTTGATATTGAAACTAGGGAGACCGAGGCCCCTAGCACTTAGGCTGACTTCTTCAGGTTCTCAAATAAATTCAATATTGGAAGTCTACCTTCACTAGCAGTTCTGCAGGATTTCTGCTTTATATCTTGCCATTTTGACCATCTTAATTTGCCCAAGACTCATAGGTTAACACTTCAGAGGCTTCAAGTTTTTCTGTGAAGGTAGGCTCTCTGATAAGGACAGAAGAACATGAGAGGTGCTTCCTCCTTCCCTTCCTTTGTAGCTTTTTTTCCTGAATAACATCTGCAGGCAACTCTTCCTTGTGCAGCAACGGGATTCTTGCAGTTTGTGGCTTCTCTGATACAGGAAATCCTTGTACTGTCTGGATAGCTGAGTACAGAAGGCAGAAAGAAACTTGGATTTGGTCAGGGATTGGTGGGTACTTTCAAGGCAGCCCCACTCTTACCTTGATCATGGGGGTGCCCATTCAACTGCAGCATTTTGAAGTATAAAATCTGGATGTTTTTCATTTTCTGTCTGACATGGGAATTGCTAGCATGGAGACTGCAAGAGCAGAGTATTGGACAGCTGCTCCAGCTGTACCTTGCTGGCAGTAGGGAAAGGCACAGCCTGAGCAGGTGGAATGTTCCCATAAAGCAGACTGGTTGATGTTTAGATCTATTGATAGCGTCGGCATATCAAGACATACACCCCAAAAAGAAAGGTTTGACATGGAAACATACAAACATACAGCTGGGAAACAAAAACTTGGAGGACAAGCATTGCCATTGGTTTTGTAACATACACACTTGTGCAATCCAGGGCTTAGTACTTCTCCACCTAGCACTACTTAGTGCAGTTTTGCATGAAAAACTACATGTATTGGCCAGGGTTCCCAAACCCTGATGTCTCACCTTGAGTCTCACTTTGTGTGCAACCGGCTACAACAAAGGCAACCACTTCCAGTTTTCTGGATGCTGTTTTTATTGGCTTTGAAGACTATGCTACGGTTGTTGATGCCAATAATGTTTGGTTTCCTGTACATAGTCTTGACAAATGGCCTATTCAGATTCTGGGTGTTCAACAGCACTTTTATTTCTGTGTTCTTTTTATTTATTTCTGTCCGTAGCATTTGATTATCACTGGTCTGTCATTCAACTTCAAGCTGCACACAGCTGCTGTGAGCAACACACTGTCAGAAAATAAGACAAAGGAGATGAAGCAGAGAATGCAGTGAGAAGTTAAATTCTGCTTTTGTCCTTCTTTCTCAGTTTGAACCTCCTTATTTGTAGTTAAGGACTTACTGTTCACGATAAATCCCTGAATGGTTTCTGTAGTTCAAGCCTATAACATTAAAAATCCTCCCAAAATACTGAACGTAAGAAATTTAAAACCATAAAAAAATAAGTATGAAATCAAAGAAGATAGTTTGCTCCATCTCCAAGAGCCTTCAAAGAAATAACAGTCCAGGAGTCAGCATGTCTGACCACCCAGGGCTACCTCCTCTTCCTGAACCAGCTGACATTAGGGTTGCTAGGTCTGAGAGCACTGAACTCTTCCCTTAGAAGTATCCTCAAAAAGAGTTTCTTTTTCATTCCCCTGTAGTACATACTTCCCAGGATACAAACAGGCCAACCGTGTTGATACTGCAGCTGTAACCGAACCCAGATGGTCATTTCCTGCCTCTTCTTTGACTTGAAAATTAAATCCTTTCCTTACATGTGTTGTTTTTGCTCACCACCTGGCAATATTACTGGATAGTATTCTGCTGTATCCGCAATTTTTAAACTAAGAGTTTGGATAGAATATTTGGCTACACAGTAGTAGCAAAGAGCTGGTCTGGAAGTCAGTGTGCAAAGTGGTTTTAAGGGAGGGAGAGTTCCAATTTTAAGGAAGCGTACTCTTAGTTCCCAGACCAACAGTAAAATATGGCAATTTTATATGCTTTATGGACTCTTATAAAGTGGAAGAAGGATTTTTATTTTTTTTTGCAAGTACATTTTGGCTGAGGTCACATTTGGTGGTCTTTCATGAAGCTAAGGAATTTTGCATACTTACTTAAAAGTTAAAAGTCACTTAGTGTTTCATATCAATAAGGAAAAACACGGGAAAAATAAAAATGCAAAAATGGAAGGTTTCCCCAAATGGCAAATATTTTCAAGTATTTCTTTTTTTTTTCAGGTCACAGAGTAATTGAATGCTGGTATTCTATTTTGCAGAGTAGGGCATGGAAATGTAAATGCATGTAAATGTCTTTTATTCAGACCTTTCTCAACTTTGGTTTTTTGTAGTACTACTATTCAATAAAGGACATCTCTGTTGGTGGTATGTGTATTTGTTATGGCCATGCTCAAAGCTGCCCTCTGGATGAAATCACAAAGGTATTCTTAATCTCATTATTTTCACAAACAACTTTTCTAATTAAAATAAAAAAATTCCTAAGGAGAATGAGAAAGAGGAAGCTAAAAGAGATCTTATGATACATACAAATTATTTGCTATATTTTTCTTTTTTTTTTCAGAGCAAGCATATCTGGGTTTTGTAGTGTAACTTTCTTGAAGTAAACTCTTCTTCTTTGGTATTGAATTTAAACAATTCAAGGGGCACAAGACATAGTCGGTCTTGCAGGACAGGAGATTTGCCCCTCCTGTTCAGGAAAACCTATTCCCCAGTAGTTGTTGTACCATGGTGGAGCAGTCCAGTGCTAATTGTAGGGTATTTGTGGGTCATGCTGTTTTTTGGAGTAAGGCTGATACTGGGTAGACTTTTGGCAAAATTGATTAAATTATCCATTAAAAAATATTTCAATAAAGTGAATTTTTTATTCTTAGAAATTGCAGTGCCAGTGTGAACACAACACGTGTGGAGAGAGCTGTAACAAGTGCTGTCCAGGCTACCACCAGAAACCATGGAGACCAGGAACCCTTTCTGCTGGGAACAAATGTGAGAGTAAGTATGCACGGGCACTTAGATAGTTTCATGAAGTCTTACTATTTTCTTGTTTGAGGTTGCTTTCATACAGATCTGTACTAATTCCCCAGAAAAATCCACAAACTAGTAACAGTCTTCATGGGATTGTTCAAAGGTAGAGAGCCTACTTCTAATCATTACTGTTAGGATGGTTTTAAATAATCTGTTCAGTGTGACTCCATGGCTAGTGGAGTTGTCGTGTAGTACAGCTTCCAGAGTCTCTTTTTCAAAGGGACTTGGGGATTTATTGTACTCCTGTAGAAACTAGTAGATTTGCATCAATCATTTTATTAGCTTCTTGAAATGCAAATTTCATAGATTGATCATAAATTTTGTCAGATGAAGAACTTTGTTCCGATAACAAATGTTTTGAAAGCGAATCCTTATTGGCCAATTACACTTCAGATTGTCTGATAGACTAACTTAGGCTGTGCCAGTATGGCTGAATGTGTTGCTAGGGCTAGTTGGTGCATTTTCTCAATTCACATTACTAATGCATAGCACAAGCTGCAGACAATTAAGAACCTATTAGATAAAATTTAAAGTTCTGGATGGAAAAGCAGTCTTTTTAGTTGAAGTCTTTGCACAAGTCGTAATGTCAGTCCTTGGGAAGTAGTTGCTTATGACAGTTTGAACTGTAGTATCCTCTAAACAAAATTTGTACATATGTACTTCTTTGTTGACTTCTCAGATATTGTCTGTAATACAAATAAGAGAAGAATTAGGCAGATTTTCTTCTGTAATGCAGAGGGCAGAAAAAGAAGGAACAGTTACTGCTAATTGCACACATCACTGTTGACAACAGTCCTGACAAGATTGTCTTAGTAGGATATGCAGGATGCTGCTAAAAACCGTGCTGTTAAAGTGATACCAGTGGTTATGAAATTTGCTTGCTTGCTAAGAAATACAGTATATTAAATCTGATGAAGCACATGGCATGGTTAAAGGGAAAAAGTACACTTTTGAGGTTAGTTGATAGGTTCTTCTACTTACATTACATTTTCAACTTTGAAAAATGTCAGTAATATAGGAAATGTTACACAGTGTAAATAAAAAAATTGATTTATTTTCCATTCCTTCTCAGAATGCAACTGTCATAACAAAGCAGAAGATTGTTACTACAACCAGAGTATTGCAGATCAGAAAAGGAGCATGGATATTCATGGCCAGTATATAGGAGGTGGTGTGTGTTTAAACTGTACTCAACATACTACTGGGATCAACTGTGAAATGTGTGCTGATGGATATTTTAGACCACACAAAGTAAGATTTAGAAAATACCATTCTAATGTTTTGGTGAATTAAAATGTGGTATCATGTCTATTTCAGCTGATTGTGATTAATATATCGGTTTTTATCAGTTGCAGAATAGCTAAGAACTATTGAGGGGTTTTTTTGTAAGTTACATAATGACAAAACTTTCAGAAAAACCAAAATGCTTGTCCAGTTGTGTGGGAGGGCAGGTCAAGCTATTGGAGAAGAAAATTATAAGTGAAGATAAAACTTGATATCCTAGTGTGGAAAGGAACATGTTCTGATAGGAAACCCCTTTCTCCTGTGGGTAAAGCTCTAAAAAGTGCCAGTACTAAAGTTTCACTGTCTTCAAAAGTGCCAAAATTGTGTACCATCCTGTATCAGCCCATTTCAACCAGTGTTAAAAAGGACCTGGCTCAAAGAATCTTTGGCTGATGAGATGTTGCAACAAAAGCTTTTCTTGATATGATTGTTGCAGAGCTTGTGCTCTCTCAGTGTACTTTCCAGTGTCACTCTTTGGAAAAAGGGCATAAACTCTACAAGACATTTGTTAAGATGTGTCTGGCAGAGTTAAACATATGAACTTATATAACTTAACGTTGCATATAACTGCAGTGTTAGAGGTCTCTGTATAATGAGACGTTCTAGGTTCACGCATAATTTGAAAAATCCGTACTTTAAAAATCGGGCATGAATTGGTGCAGAGAGCAAGGGCGAGTCCATAGGAGTATGGCTAGACAGCAGGTACAGCTCATCCAAAGAAGTAAACTGGAGTCAGAGATTGTCTTAGAGTTGCTGTAAGAAGCATTGAAGAAAGGTCTTCAAGCAACTCATAGCTATTCAATGTGTGTCTAGAGGTCATTACTGATTTGCTTTACAGCTGAAGCACCTCAAAGGACAATTTTCCCTGCAAAAAAATAAAATCTGATTTGCCATATGATTTGCACTGCCTCATATTTCAAAGATTTATAGATCACAAAGTCAGAATGAGTCTTTATTAATAGATAAGCTGTCCTTCCATTGAACACAGAGCCAAGGATTTCTTTAATTTCCTTCCTCTTTGAACCAGAATATCTTTACAAAAAGCATCCACTCTTGTCTTAAACATTTCCATATCTTTTGGCAAGCCTTCACAGTGGTTAATTGCTGTTATTTTAAAAAAATGTCTATTTATGCTGAATGTGTCAGACTTCAGCTTCCAGCCATTAGCAGTTACTATATCTTTGTGCTATTGAAGGTCAAGTTTTGTTCCCACATTTAAGTTTTTACTAGGCTGCAATCCCCTGATCATTCTGCTTGCTAAAATTAGACTAGTCCCTTTATCTATTGCCCCATATTATCTTTTTCCAGTCTTTATTCATTTAGTTCTGGTGACTGAAGACAGAAAACAGATGTAAACTTTATTTTTCCCAGTTAATAATTTGAGAATTTGACAGAGAACTTTTATTTTATAGGTTTCTCCCTATGAGGATCACCCCTGCTATCCCTGTGACTGCGATGCGTTTGGCTCTCTCAGTTCTGTCTGTGTTAAAGATGAGCACCATTCTGACTCTCAGCGTGGTAAGAGAGTGGGAAGTGCCTTTACCCTAAACTTCAGGTCTGGCTGGATTTGTGGTCATTGAAGTTTGAGGGGATGCTATCTACTTTGAATGGGTGCCTTTTAGGTACCACTTCAAAACACTGGTAAATCTTTGGGAAGGTGAGGCTGAGGCATAACAAAGTTTTATGATTTTAAGGTATGTCAGGTCCCTGAATGTGTTCTTCTGTGGGGACTGTGGGCTCCTACTGTGTAAAACGATGTGAGGTTTTGAGATCTAACACTGTTGTTTGTGAATACTGTTACAGCTGCCACAAAATCCATTTTGCTGCAGTTTCTCTGTATCTGGTATTTTAAACATGAAAAATAGATGGTGAGACTGACCTTGCGCCAAGTATTTGTGCGGAATATAACATGGAGTGTAATAAAAAAGGAATGCTAAATTATTTGTACCCTCTGAGACATCTTGAATCCAGCCTATCGCCTGCTCTGATTTAATTTTTTCTCTCTAATTTTGCTGTTCAAGGGACTTGGCCAGGTCAGTGTCAGTGCAAAGAAGGTTACGCAGGAGAAAAATGTGATCGTTGTGCATTTGGGTATCGGGGCTACCCAAACTGCCTCCGCTGTAACTGCAGCCTGATTGGTAGCATTAATGAAGATCCATGCACAGAACCTTGTCTTTGCAAAGTGAGTACTAAACTGCCATTTTTGTTCAAAACTGAGTCTGTGCATTGATTTATAAACTCCTTTTTAATAGTGAAATTACTTCATTAATTGGGGAAATCACTTGCTTTATAAGAAGTAACCTGGTGTACACCTGACAACCTAGAAATTAAAACTACTGGTTATTCTCTGTACTGTACTGAAAAACATGGTAATTGATGTTGAGTAGTTCCGCATGTTACTGATACAACATTTTCTATATTAGTGGGCCAGACTGACATTAAAATGAAATTAAACCTGTACATGTGTGAGGCAGTCACAGAAAGTGAGTATGCCTTGCTTGGCTTGGTTTTAGGAATGAGCTGATACTTCTCTTCAAAGCCACTGATTGCTTGTAAACAAATGTTGTGTTTAAAACATCTGTTTTGTGTGAAGAAACAGCAGACATTTGGAAAGAAATACTGGAACACTTGCACTAGACATATGTATGAAATATGATTTAATTATTCAATTACAAAATATAAACCATAAAAATGTTTTAAAAGAGAGCAGTTTTGCTGCATTTTATTTTTTGGTAAATATCCAAACCTCTTAAAATGTCTTGCAGCTGTAGATTCCACGGAATTTTATTACAAAACTGTGTTAATATTTAAAGAAATTACTTAATTTTCTGAACCAAATGTTAGCTAGTAGTTTATGTATTTGTTGCCAAATATGATAGTGAACAGGAGCCAAAGACAACATGGTTTGTTTGAGAATTCTTCTGAAAATTTAGTCCTTTTGCATAATTTATCTGATCCAAAATATCAAACCTATATAAATAACAAGAGTCTGGAAAAATGAAATTGCTCCAATCACCAATTTAAATACGAAAAAGGAGATACATGCCTGATTCTGAGCTAGGATAACACTGTATCAGCCAATGCAGCTAACTAGTGAAAGTTTTGGTATAAACTGGACTAGAAACTGCGCTATTCAGGACATGAGCCTGGCATACAGAATTTTTAGGCCAGATCAGAAAGAGAGTCAACAGCCAGCAGACCACCTACAGAGATTAAAGGAGAAAAGTGTGTGCTCCAGATATCAAATGAAGGAGACAGGATTTCTAAGCCTTTGCAGACTCCGAACACAGTAGGAAAAGCTATTCTTTTTTATATGGTGCATTTTGTGATATTTGGTCTTTCCTGAAATACAGGTCTTGAGGTCTAGTCATTGCATAAGATTTTTATTTTTTATTAAGAAATAAATAATTTCTGTCCAATAATGTTACAGAGACAGTGAAATGCGTGATCCAAATGCATCCTGAAGACTGAGAAATAAAAAAAGCTGAAAAGAGCATACAAATACTATTTATGTGAAAATCCAAGATTTTAAGATCTCCTTATGTCAGGGGGCACTTTGCCTGAGATTTTCCCCAAGTTTGCATGTGAACAAATAGAAGCAGTCATCCTCAACCTTTGAATCAGAACTGGAGATCATAAATTTTTAATATGCTTTGCAAACGTAGGTTGTACTTTGCTTACAAAAACACATAACCTGCCTGTCTAGAGAGGTCTTGTGTAAACTTGACACGCCAAACACTGTTTCAGAAGAAAAGACAGTTGGAAGACTCAGGCTTCTCTCCGGTAAGCCTGAAATTTGCTCCATAGGACCAAATCTGATGTAAGTCTGCAGTCTGGAGGGATTCTTGTGACTGAAGGGAAGGTACCCTGGTAACTGCTTCTAAAAACAGAATTTGGTCCACAGGCTTTGCATTTCACATGGCAATGCAGAACTCGGATAGGCCTCCTCAAAACAGGAAGACAGTTGTGCTTCACCTGTATGCCTTGCAGTTTTAGTGTCCTAACCCATATGTATCAGGGAACTTTGTGAAGTGTTCTGTAAAGTTCTCTTGGCCTTTGTAGTGGAGTTTTTCCACAGTGGAAACCAAAGATTGAGATTGGAGAGTGGTGTCTGACAGGTCTTGTCCTGATATGAAGCTAGGACATTATCAGAATCTTGTCCCTGGCAATAGGAAATGTTCTGTGTCTTACTGTGTGGAAATGCCCATGGAGATCTGCTATTTACACAGCTTTGTGGGCATTTATCAAATATTTTCTCTGCTGGCTTGTTTGTTGGCAGCAGTTGTCTAAACTTTTTGAAGAAATAGCCACATATTTGCTGCACAAATTTTACAAGAAAAAATATTGGGTGCACTACTTTGGATTTTTTTCCCCTGTAAATTCTGCATTGAAAGAGGTTTGTAGCTGTACACTCTGAACTACCCAATTTGCATGGCAGAAGACCAGTGAAAGGAGCTAAATGAATGGAGTACCTCTACTTACTTCTGGAGTAGGAGTTTCTGGACCTTAGCCAGAGTGTATTTGGAGGAGGAGTTGTGAGCTATCACAAGTATGTGTGGTGTTCTTCCAGGGAGAGGTGGCAACAGTAGTGGGGGTCACAGTGTAAATATTGAGAGATGATTGAAAAACTGTTATCTTGAAGCTGGCTGTGGTAGCTCCAAGAGCCTGAGCTTGAAGGTGAACTTTCTGGATTCTATCTGGTGAGCTATCTGAAAGGTAATCCATCTGGATCCAGAAAATGTGAGATCTTTTCTCCAGAGCAATCTACAAAGTCAAGCTACAAGAGAAGTAGACTGGCAAGCTGGCAGAAACCTGCCAAACCTGCCAAACCTTCAAACCCTGCCCGTTTATATTGCCCAGAAATTTTGCTGCAGTAGAGTCCTTGCCAGGGCTTGTTTAGATTTTGATGAATTGGCAAATTCTGATGAATTTTTCCAATCAGTTTCAGTTTTAAGCTCTGTGTCTTATTCAATAATCCTGCTGTGCTGAAAAGTGTTTTCTTTTATAACCTTCTGAATGCTGTTATGCCTAAATCCCACCTAATCCAAGGTATTTGTTACTATAATAAGGCTGATGTGAACCAAATATTATATGCGTTTGACAGGAAAATGTAGAAGGTGAAAACTGTGATCTCTGTAAACCAGGATTCTACAATTTGCAAGAAAGAAATCCTCAAGGCTGCACAGAGTGTTTCTGCTTTGGCGTTTCTGATGTCTGTGACAGTCTTACATGGCCCATCAGTCAGGTATTTATATGTTATGTCCATGGCCTAATATTCTTTCCTCAGGCAGCTACAAAATATACTATATTTCTCTTTGACATGCGCCCAAGTTAACTGCAAATTCTGGTGTGTGTCTTCTTACAGAGGAATGGATTTTCAGTGTCATTGGGCAGCTCTGAGGTAGTCAGGAAGTCATCCCAGTGCAGGCTTTGGCCCCGCTGGCTTGCAGTAATATCAAAAGCATTGGGTAGCAGAGGCTGCAACAATGCACTGGAAAAACGAATGTTTTTCTCAGTTAAAGTCTTTTTTCATGCTGAGGAGATGAACCCAAACCTGTTTCCTTGCTCTCATACCTATTGGACAAGGCTATTGGACCTCTGGCAATATGGCCAATACTCTTCCTTAGCAAACAGCGTTTATAAATATCACTGTCTTCTGAATAGACAGTTCTTGAGTTATGGGGCTTTGGGGCCATGCTTTTCCCACCAAATTCCTTATGTATCTTTGCAGAGCTAGCCACACTTTGATCTCCTGTTTTGTGTGCCAATAAAAAGGGAGGAAAACACATCAAATTGAGTGAAATTGTAAGAGGATTGCATAAAACTCTTTCTGTGAGAAGAACAAAGTTCTCTTATATTGCTCCCTCTTCTGGGACTGTAGTTTTTGCTTTCCTCCAGCTAAGCCCCGTCTATAAATGGGGACAATAGGTCCTGAAGCCTTTGAAGTTCTGTATTTCTGTCTCAGGGAACTCATAAGTATAATGTAAATTTTGTTAGAAGGATGAAAATCGCACTCATTATATTTTTGCTCCTGTCTATAGAGAGGTGGAGACTATCCTAGTCAGAAGTGGTGTATTTGCATACATTGGGTGTCAGGCTTTGCTAAAGAAAGTGTTCTAGGTCCATCAGTTTGAATGAATATCTAGGAAGAGGTGAATGCTTTCTCAGTGACACAGCTGCCTGACTTCCAATAATATTATTACTCTTCCTTGTAGATTTCAGACATGACTGGATGGCTTGTTAGTGATCTGGACAAAACAAGGAGCGTGCAGCCTCAGCGAAGCCAATTTGATGGACCCCGTCAAATAAGTATTAACAACACTGAGGCTGTGAAAGTACTGAAACATACTTATTACTGGTCAGCACCTGAGGCATATCTAGGAAATAAAGTAAGTACTCAACTAAGAAGTCAAAACTCCTTCTTTGTTTCCCTGTCTTAACCATAACCTATTGCTCTGAATATATAGTTTCTGTCATTAAAGATTTCACATAAACCCCAGTATTACCAAACTTCTCTCTGCTTTTTAAATCAGAATGTTCCTGTGCAGACATTTCCAGTACCCTCTTTTTGCTCTTTGAATTCATCCATCTCCCCACTTGATTCTCTGCTTATCCTTGACACAATATAATCTCTCTTGACTATTACTGACTTGTATGCTCACATTTTTCATAGAGTTGGTTCCTATCCCAAAACTTAAACCCTTCATGCCTTGTCCAATAACAGTGGATGGGACCATTAAAATCTCCTACCTGCTTCTTGGCAATCTTCTGTTTCCAACCAAATAGTCTTTTAATTTTTGCCCTGTTTACTAGCTAAAGCTCTGGGTGTCCACGTTTTTGTAGCAGAATCACAGAATAGTTGAGGTTGGAAGGGACCTCTTGGGGTCATCTTGCTCAGTTTCTGTCCTCAAGTAGGGACACCTAGAGCAGGTTATCCAGGGAGCTGCTTCTGAGTATCTGCAAAGATGGAGACTCCACAAACTCTCTGAGCCCTGCTTGGGCACCTTCACAATAAGTGTTTCCTGATGTTCAGCAGGAACCTCCTATATTTCCGGTTGTGGTCATTACCCCTTTTCCTGGCACTGGGCACCACTGAAAAGAGCCCAGCTCCATCCTCTTTGCACTCTCTCTTAAGAGGTTTGTATATATTGATAAATATATAATATTTATATTTTATGATAAAGATATGTATCTCTGAGCCTTTTGTAGGCTGGACAGTCCTGCTACACTTTCCTCATATGAAAGATGCTTCAGGCTCTTAACCATTTTAGTGGCCCTCTACTGGGCTCTTTCCAGTATGTCCAGCTCTCTCTTGTACTGGGAGACCGAGAACTGGAGTCAGAACTCCAGTGGCCTCACCAGTGGTGAGCTGGGGGGGAACCTTGCAGCTTTACCTGTAATTATTTTCAGTCCAGCCTCTCTGCCCATGTAGCCTTGTTTATTATTAGTATAGTGACACAGTAAATGAAAACAAGTGTAAGAAGTGTAACAATAAGCAGCAGCTTTTGCGCAAGGCAACACTCACTCAAATTCTGATTTCTTATTCATTTAATATAGGTCTGACTGTTGGTTAACTTATTTTGAAGTAGTCAGCAGCAGCTGTGGGGCTAAGGACCCTGAAAGGTGGAATATGGAATGTGAAAAACTCCAACATGCTGTGCCCCTTGGCTAGGATGATAGTGTACACCTCTGCTGTCTGTTCAGAGTCCTGTTAGTGTTTCACTGAATGAGGGCACTTATCTGAATCACCTGTAGAGCCTTGAGCTAGCTCTCACCACCTGCACAGCAACAAGCCAGCTCTTGTCCCTCTGCCGACACTCACGGCATGTTAAACTTTTCCTGTAAAGCGGTATTTGTAAGCCAACAATTGTCCTGTAATTTGGACGTTTTACTGACCCATGTAATTTCTTTGTGTTGGCTGGAGGTTATCGTGTTTGTAAGACTTTGCTTTTTGTCGTTTCAGCTCACAGCCTTTGGTGGAGACTTGAAGTATACAGTATCGTACGACATTCCAATGGAGAGTGTGGACAGTGATATAGTGTCTAGTGTGGATGTCATCATTCAGGTGGATTTTTTTTTCAACTTGTCATTATTAGGAATCTATGAAGGGGTTAAAAAATAAAGTAATATTTCTATAATAGTAGTTTTGTCAGTTTCAAGTCACTTAAAAGTCAATATCAAGATTTTATTGCTACTAATTTCTCTGGTTTCCTGATCCATTTGTCTGAAATTGTAGGTATACAATACTAGTTTTAAATGCTAAATACCTAGAATTTAATCTGTGTCTATATGGGTGAGTTGCTTATTACCAAATAGACAAAGCTGTGTTTACTAAACAAACTGCAATGAACTGGAAAGACTTATGCTTATGAAACAGGTGAGTGTTCTTGCTGATTGCTTACTTTTCTAGATTTATGTTGCAGTTAAAAATTAAGGCTCTATATTGAATCCAGGCATCTCCAAAGCCATTATTTTTTAATATGTACTTAGCAATAGAACAAAGGAGAGAGAAGATTCTGTTTTGGAGAGATGTTTGAGTTTTGGAATTCAGTTTATTCTTTTACAAAAGAATTCTAAAGTCTCTGAACTGAGAGAGAGTTGGATTGTGGTCTTCCTTGAAGCCATAGAAAATGTTGACCTTTCACTTACTTTTTCTTAATGCAAGGAATTTAATTTGATTGCCTCTTCTCTGTGTTATGTGGATGTGTATTTGACACTAAATGCTATTGCTTAATAAAATTTACATGCAAATATGGCAAATTTTTCTCTTGTCCTTCAATTTCAGGGTAATGGGCAGATTTTGAGTACAAGAGCAGCGGGCTTGTCATTACAGCCATATGAAGAGTATTCTAATTCAGTGAGATTTGTATCAGAGAATTTCATAGAGTTCAATACAAAAAAAGCAATAGACCGGGAGATGCTGATGACTGTTCTGGCAAATGTGACCCATCTTCTAATCAGGGCCAACTACAACATTGCCAAAAAGGCTGTGTACAGGTAAGTGAGATAAAATATTCAAGTTAATCTATATACTTTTATTATTTTTCTGCATGTGAATCATGATTCTTTGTGGCAGTATTCCTGAAGTTTAATGTTAATAGTTTCTAGAAAAAATGTTGATTATTGAATTTTCTTAAGACCAGTCTTTGTCCCCAAAACACAGTCATATGGAGTGTGTGGTAAGGGACATTGATTTTAAAGATATCTGATAGCAGAAACGTTGTCTTCTGCTTTGAAGGAATACTGCATAAAGGCCTTACTACAATGGCTGCTTTTTTTTGAGGGAATTGCCTCCAGAACTCTCTACAGTATGCTTATTTGGGTGTGTGGCAAGTTAATCCATCACTGACTGTTGAAAACCTATCAATAAAGACATTGATTGTAATTTCTTTTGATGTTTGTTTGTGGCTGTTATTGATACTCATCTCTAAGGGAGTGCTTAGTAGGAAAATTAAGATGGAATGGATTAGCTGATCATTCCATAGTCTCAATCCATCTTTGGCTGTATCTGCGTCAGACCTTATAGATCTTTGTTTTACCTGTTCTCCAAGATACAAGAATAAAGTTGTATTGCTCTCAAGGGAATAAGCTTCATCATTTACTTACTTAATTTCCTTAGACTCACTGACACCCTTTCTTTCTCATTTCCTAGTTAGAGCATGGTGCTAATAACACCAAGGTTATGGATTCAAATCGTCATATGGGCCATTTACTTAAGAGTTGGACTTGATGATCCCTTTCAACTCAAAATATTCTGTGAATATTCTGTCATTTGGTAGCATTTCATGTCAATAAAATAGGAACTGATATCAAATTTGCTTTTTGCACCCACACCACTTTGGTGAAATTTATGTTCATTTAGGGATAGTGTGTTCATCTTTATGGAATGTTTGTAAAGATCTCTTACAAAAATGTTACCTGTGGCTGAGAAGATTGTCTCTTCTAGTAACAATAATGGTAACAGGCAGAGGGCATGTCTACTCCTAGGACTGCAAATGTGGTAAAAGTATGAACACAAACTTTTTATAGAAGAGATTTTTGCCTGTTCCTCAGTTGTCCCTGCCAGGGGGCAGTGCTCAGTGGTGTTACCTCCCCAGAAGCAAACTGTCCTGTTGAAAATCAAGTTTGGGGAAACAAGTGATGTGATGTTTTCCTGCTTGACCCTAGGCTGGACTCTGTGACTCTGGATACTGCAAGTGCAAATGTTATAGATCTTTCTTCAGCACCAGATGTGGAATTCTGTGAATGTCCTCAGGGTTACACAGGAATATCCTGTGAGGTAACCTCTTACAGTGTTTTATGTATGCAAAATTATCTCCTGTTGAAAAGAATCTAGGTATTAAAGGCAGGCTGCCTTTAATTATACTGCCATTAAAATATATGTTCTGTGGTGAATTGCTGCCTCCTGTACTTCACACAATCATGTAGATATTTTCTTTCAGATGCTCTAAATGGGATTTTAAACTTATTTCTTGAATTCTTTTTCATGACACTAGAAAATGATGATGCCAAATAGAATATCAATCAGAATATCAATGTTGCAGAGGGAGAAGCTGTGAAAGCTCTGTGAAGCTGTTTTGAGCTTACCTTACTCATTAATAGCACTTTTTCTGGGTCTGGATCATGTTCAGTTTATTTTTGCTATGTGCCATTAAGTTTATGGAGGCAATAAGGAACCTTAGCAGGGAGGAATGCTAGCTTTTGGAAGAACCCACAAGGGTGAAATGCATTGTACAAGGTGACGTCTTCTGTATCTGTGAATAGAGGATTTAGAGAGGCACAGTCCCACTGCAGAATAGCAGGAATTATTTTTACAAATAATTTCAGTATGAAGCCTTGTGCTATAGCATTGTTAATGATTCTGCAGAGGTGGTAGAACATCTCTTTTCTGTTGTCCCATAATAAGGAATTTCATATATTAAACCACACAAAAGTAAACTTTCATGCCTCCAGGGAACAAAGGGATGAATCAAAGTCTTATGGAGTGAATCCTTATCCCGTTTATCCAATGCAAGTAAAAAACAACCACCAGAAAAGAGCTATGGTGACATCAATAGGGTTGAAAGAGCATTCAGTTACCGCAGTGTGAGTGGGTTGGATGGTGGGTGGTCAGAAGTGAACTCAGAAGTGACCTCTTTTAATGTTTTGATGTGTACTTTAAATACACATGATGCTACTGCCTTTTCTCCCTTCATTTCTTTTCAGTCCTGTCTCCCTGGGTACTACCGTGTGGATGGAATACTCTTTGGAGGTATTTGTCAACCCTGCAAGTGCAATGGGCATGCAACTGAGTGTGATATTCATGGTGTTTGCTTTGTAAGTAATGTTTCAAAGTGTTCTGTGTTTTAAGCATCTATTTAGGAATTAGGAGAGCATTTTGGCTGTGGGAGACAAGTTTATGGTGTGCATAAGTTTCAAGCTATGAGTACCAAGTGTTTATTTTTGTTGGTTTTCATTGTTTAGTTCAGAGTATGTTTCAGGGCTCCATTAATGTGTTTTCTAGTAAAGAGTTTGTTTCAGTTTATTGTTTGAGGTGCAGAATAGTCAGAACTAATACAAAAATGCCATCATATACTGGCTGATAAAAATCTTGACTTTGCTTGCTGCAGGTTCCTGAAAAGAATAAATTTAAGCGATGAATATCTGTTTTCGGATATATGTGCATCTTCCATGACTTACACCAGTGGAAATTGCACATTACCTTCTGAAGAGAAAATTTATCTCTCAAATCTCTTCTGAAAATTGAAGGTCACTGGAATAAAATGGCTAAACTCCAGTAAAACTATATAAGTTTGTTACTGCAAATATGTGCAATATGTGACATATATCTAAGTGTGTGTATAGGTAATGTTGGCTGGTTTCATAGAGTAAAGTATATTCTAAAGTGTAGGGAAAAAAATCAGGATTGTTACAACTGAGAAAAAAAACCCACTTATTTTCAAAGTTCTAGACTTTTCTTCATGCCTTGAAAAATGGCTTCCTTGCATGTCATACTGCATGCAGACTGCTATAGGAACCCCTCAGGGGCTGAGAAACCATCAAGAGAAAATACAGATGTTTTTTCCATGTCTCACAGGCTTGTCAACACAACACGACAGGACCTTTCTGTGATCAGTGCTTGCCTGGCTTCTATGGAAATCCATCCCAAGGAACATCTGAGGACTGCCACCCCTGTGCATGTCCTCTGAGCTCTGCTGTAAACAAGTAAGCTTCTTATGCAAGATTGTCTTTTCCATCTTCAGCAAAACCAGAAAGTTAGATAAAGAAAAATGTCATGACATCTGAAGGAGAGAGAAAAGGACTTTTTTTTCTTCATCTTCATTTGAGCGTATCTCATAGAAACAATGTTTCTCCAGGTAGACAAATATATAGACTAGGTTAAGAGAGGCTGAGTAAACTGCTACGATTTTGCATGGTGGTTGAAAGTAATAATTCAACCTGTCCTTGAACTTTGCACCAAAATCATGGTTGTCTTCCATGTTTTTTCAGAAAGCAGCAGAAGGACAGAAGTGTTGTATCTGAAAAAAAGGAACTTAGTACAGCAATTGTACTGCTTTGCTAGAATGAAAGCCAAGTTTTTAGGAAGTTTTAAAATCTTCCTTTTAGAGGAAAAAAACCCAAGAGTTTTTGAAAATTATATGTTAATTTTGACACACTGGAATATTAAAAGCATTGATAAACTAGAAGAAATTGCAATTGTGTGGTTATATAGATAGGTGCAAGGCAGGGTGGATATTGGATGTTTGCAGAAGTCTTGTGATTCTGTGCGTTGATACCAACTGCCATAAATATCATTGATAGTTTCAGTCCTACTTGCCAGCTGAGTGAAGAAGGTGGAATTGTCTGTGACAAATGTCTTCCAGGCTATACCGGTTCTCAATGTGAAAGGTATGTACACTAATTTTGGGTAAGATATCTGTATCATTGCCATCACTAGCTGTTCGTCATCCTATCTTCCTTGTATTGTTCGTACCACGTGTACAGAACATTGTCCCTTCCATTTTGTCTTTCCTTGTAATACAGAGAGACTTGAGATTAAAATTTAATAGGAAATACTCTTCAGTGGGGAGAGTGTATGACATGACCACACTCCAGCTGATAAAGTTTTTAAACTCCGATGCAGGTGTGCTAATGGTTACTATGGGAATCCCCTTATACCTGGACAATCGTGTGCTCCTTGTGAATGCCATGGCAATGTAAACCCTCAAGAAGAGGGCCACTGTGATCCCTTCACAGGACAGTGCCTGAAATGTTTGGGGAACACAGCAGGTCACCACTGTGAAAAGTGTGCTGATGGATATTATGGGGATGCAGTGATTGACAAAAACTGTCGTGGTAAGTTGTTGTTTTCATTATTACTTTCAATACTTAAAGAACACAAAAATGTGGTGTTCATGAACAAAATGGATGGGGACATGTTCACCTTTGCTGAAAGAGTTAATCTTCAAGTTGTGTGTTGGCAAGTGCAGTTTGAAACCTCTGAAGATGGGTTGGGTTAGGCTGAGGAAGGGGAATGTATTACGTTAGGATTTGGCATTTGGTATCCCTGGAACTTACAGGCTTACTTAACACTGCCCCTCCAATGATGTGCTGTACACATTTCCTACTTCTGAATGTCACATATAGGGCTGGAAGAAACAAACTTCTCAAATACAGCTATTCAGAGGTGTTTTGGTTTTTTTTTACTTTAGTCCAAATGCACAGGCATTGCTGTAGGATATTAGCATCTGTGGGACATAAACAGGTGAAACGCATTATATACCAGATTTTGGATTCTGTATAATAATGAATGCCTATAGATACACATGAATAATTTTTTAATTTGGTTTCTTTTTGTCTGAACACAAGCCTGTGCCTGCCATGTGAATGGTTCCCTTTCAAGTACTTGTCAACATGAGACAGGCATCTGTTCTTGCAAATCAAATGTGATTGGAGAAAGATGTGATAAATGCTTGGTAAGCAAATATATTACTTGTTGCTAATATATACGTTTTTTGTCTTCCTCTTTATCTATAGATATTAATTTGAGCAGATACAAAGAATAGCAGCAAATGTGTTCAGGGAGAGGGGCTTGTCGCTGGAGTGGAGACCAAAGTTTGTCTGAGGAGGCTTTTGTGGTTGAGAATTGCTCTGCATGTGCTCCTTGCTGATGTGAAGCTATGTAATTCAATCAGCACCCTCCTGCATAGGGTTGTTCAGGCTAGTGCTGACAACATGCAGTCAAAAAACCAAACCAAACGCTGTTAACAAACTTGAAGAGATCTTAGAGCTGTGTTTCTGTAAAATGAAGTCTGACTAGGGAATATCTGAAGAAATGTGGTTGGTGATAATAAATACATCATGGCTGAATGCCAACAAGGGATTCAGCAGAAAGGCAGGCCTGTTTATAAGAGCAAGTAGATATTCACTGGTGATACAAACCAGCAGTTTCCAGTCTATGCTAAGTGTAGAACTGCATCAGAGATCAGAGCAGGAAATCTCTGCCCGGTTACTGCCTTTGTGCCAGCCCAGCTGAATGACTTTGAATACACATGTACATGTCACTGCTCCGTTCTAGGCTTTCATTCATAGTCACAGGTATCTGTGCGTGACCAGCACAGCCCACCCTCACCTCATGCAAGTCTTTAAATTAAAATAACATCAGACTTCAAAACATAGTGTCTTACTCGTGAGATTAGAGGACCATGACAGCATTTCAGGATTGAGTTTTTCACCTGAGTGCATATTGCTTCTAGCTGGCAACAGTGAAGAGATAACACCAGGGAGTCTTTCCACAGCAATCACACAGTGCTGGCCAAGATTCATGCTGGCCAGACATCATGGGGAGTAAACAAGAGAAAACAAGAGTGTATATTGTAGTGTTTTCAGAAATTTATGAAACATTGCTCAAATCTATTTATTTCTTGTCCCACAGAACGGGTATTATGGGCTGCTTACTGGGCTTGGCTGCATTCCCTGCAACTGCAGTCAGTTTGGCTCAGTCTCCGAGGACTGCAATCATCAAGGGCAGTGTCACTGTGTGCCAGGAGTGGCTGGAGAGAAGTGTGATCGTTGTGCTCATGGCTTTTACGCATTCCAGGATGGTGGCTGCACACGTAAGCTCTAATCCATGATCCTTGCAGAGTTTGTCTGGAATTTCTTTCAGCAATATATTGTGTGTTGAACTCTGGCAAAGTTCAGTTGTTTTGATGATGATATGGAAGAATCTGTAGGAAGGTCTACTAATACTTTGATTAAGCTAGGGAACAAAACGTTTCTTTGCTTATTGTGTGGTTCCTTGTAAAAGGTGGTGACTATGAAATAACTCATAAAGGGTGCATGAGAGAAATATTACATCCTCAATAGCTCCTTTGTCTCTTTATTACAAAACCCTTCAGTCCTTCAAAGAGAATGAACCTTCTTTTTTTTCTGCAGTTGGGAAAGTGAAGCGCTTCTACTCCTAAAGATTTTTACCTTATTTTTTTGTTTAACTCTTAAATATGTGTTTTATACTTCCCATGATCACCTGCACGTGTACAATTGTAGTCATGATAGGGAAGAAATTGTTCATCTAAAAGGAGAACATGCCATCAAAATCTAATTTGTCATGTTAATAAGATGCCCTTTTTAATACAGTATAGCTAAAGGAATGCCTACCTTTTCTCCAGCCAGCCAGAAACATTTTTTTTCTCATGCCTCAAACAGTACATTAAAATGAAATATGCAGTGAGATTGTGATAGGATTATGTTTTGAAATTAATATACTTTTTCTCTTCTAAGAATCAAAGATCCCTTGGGTACCTTTAACCGTTTCAGTATTGGAAATTTCTTAAATGTTACTAAAACAATTAATAAAACCAGTTCCCTGAAACCCTGCTTTTTAATTGGAATAGTATTTTATTTCTTAAATAACCAAATGCATCCTGCAGTAGTTAGTTATTATAAAAATAGTTATCCATACTTATTATTCAATAAGCAATTCCTGAGATGAATTCTTTCACCTGCTTGAAAACATTAGCATACCTCCTGATGAGTTTTGTGTCCTCTATAATAGAGATGTTTTCCTACAAATGTACTCTACTCCAAAGTAATTTTGCTTGATTTTGTTGATCTCCCTGTGGAAGTGCAGCACTGCTTTTTAAAATATCGAGTAGGCTAAGTCAAGAAGCAATATTGGGGCTTCCAATAAAAGATGAAATGTCGCTGTGGTCATGATTTGTTTCTCAGCGATTAGGGATGGCAAGGAGTTCCTAGTGGAATGGACAAATGTACTACATAAGAAAAATTGGTGGTCTTGGAGTTTCTTCTCTGTAGTAAAGCGTGGATAAAGTTACTCATTTGGTCCTGTTTCTCTTGCAGCCTGTGACTGTGCCCATACTCAGAACAACTGTAATGCTGTTTCTGGCCAATGCATTTGTCCCCCTCACACTGAGGGACAAAAATGTGAACTTTGTGAAGAAAATTACTGGGGACTCTCTCCTAAACTTGGTTGCAAGGTATGGTAGGTTGGATGAAAAGCCATGGCTGTTCAAAGCAATTAGCCTTACACAAATGTCAGAATTGGACTCTTGTTCTGAGAACCATGATCTTTATTCTCTCTGTCAAAGTGTTAATGCAACATGCTCACATTAAAACAAAAAACAGCAAAACAACAGACTGCACAGTGTTTACTGAGAAACCTTCTAAGAAGGCTGTCTTTGAAAATACTACCAGAGTGCTTATTCTGGATGGCTGCATAGTTCGCATTAAGATTGTGAGGTGTGTATTCTAACATTTAGGTGTTTGAATAGCGGTACTAAACCAGATTTATAGCAGCAATGTGCAACCGGGAACACAGTTTCTGTGCAAATCAATAAGTGATAATGTAACAGATTTAAGAACATTAAAATCTATCTTGTCTTTAAAGTTACTGCAGGCATTCTTTCTGAAAATTTATAATTAAAATGGTATGATGTAGTTAATATTTCATGGATAGAACAATGGTAGCTCCCATTATCTCAGCTTAGTGCTTATGATTAAGCAATAAAATGCCAAGTCAGTGCAGATCCAAGGAATAGCAACCATTTATGCCTTTAGATTCCTGCAGTGAATTCCTGTCAGATATGACATTGGTCCAAGCTATTTTATAAATGTTGAGATTTTAAAAAGCCTCATAATTACATGAATGTAATGGGTAATTTCAGTGGAGAAATCACAAATACAAGCAACTTGAAAAGGTCTGTCATTAAATGAAGTAAGTATTTAAGTGTCAGCCAAATTGGTATCTTTTTTCTCTCTTTAGTTTTTTTAGAGTAAGGATGATAAAGTATTCCTAATAAGTCTTCAGAGTTAACCATCTTAGTGATTTATAGTAACATAGTTGGCAACTGGTCTTTAAACCATGACTTTGTTAGCTGTCAGCTTACTGTCATTCTTACCTAACGTACTGCAAATACAATGTGCTGGTCCTTGTGCATTTCCTTTGAGGTGTTCCTTTCCTAGGGTGATTCCCCAGCAATTGCCAATGAGCAGGTGTAATTAAATATGCAGTTGCTCACTTTTGCTAAGTTATTTCATTCCTCTTGGTCGCAGCATCACACTAATGAACGTGAATTACTCTAAGGTGTTTTAGACACTTTCTTGATGCAACAAGCAATACTGTGATCTCCAGGTAATAGGTAATTCCCAGAGGGATATTCCTTATGCTGAATAGTCAGATGTGGTAAATTAAGATCAGGAGCAATGTCTTCTGGCAAACCTAGGAGAGACTCTTCACATGCTCTCTACATGGATGAAATGGGAGAGATGCTCAGAAGCTCAGACTGTCTGGTTTTGCAACACAGAGTGCATAAGTGGCCTTCATCTGGCTCTGTTTCTAGTGGTTTTCTTGATATTTAGCATCCATTTCTGGGTGCAGTAGTGTAGCAGAGCTGTAGTCTTGTTTAGATTACAGTCCTTTTCATGTGTGCTGTGGCACAGTGCGTTGTACATTAGAGCCTTTATTTATCTTTATCACAAGTAGATAGAGATTGAATACATGCAAATTATTATTGTTATCATGATTCTTAGAGTTTGATGTTCAGAGCTGTGGACTTTCACTGATACCTGAGAGCAAAAATTGTCAAACTGTGTGGCCACAAAGTGTATTAAACTAGGCATTGTAGTCCGTGGTGCTAAGTAAAAACTGCTTAATACCAAGGGTGCTATGGATAACCGGCAAAATTGTGAAGGATGCTAAAGGATAGATAGTAATGCTGCTAGAACTTGCGGGTCTTGGTGTGCAGGGCTTTGCAAGATGAAGGCTTTTTGTCTCAAAGAGAGCTGATGGGGAAAAAGATTCAAGGAAAATGCTCACAGTAGATGCTGATAGATGGAATGCACTTTTTGTGTGTTCCGTTAGAAATAACCACAGAGCAAAATTTGGCTTGGTAAGTAAAAATAGATAAGAAATTAGAGTGAAGGCTAATCCAGACTACTTCAAAAAAAGAATGACAAATGAAGTACACCCACTTTGCATGTTTGTAATAAAGGTTCATATTACTGATTGCATAATGAAGGATGCACTCTGCCAGGAAACAGTTTTCCTTTGGTACTGAGCTGCATTGCATGCTGAACTTCCCACCTTCGGATGCTATGAGATCCTTGGTTCCTCATCAAATAGTAAAAGAAGCTTGAGCAAGATGCAGAAGCTATTAATGCTTCTTGAAATTCTAAATGAATGTTAGTTTTAAGATTTTCCTTTCTGTCATATTTATAAAATGATGGTACTTACAGATTTCTTTCATTCAGCATTTATTTATTTTACTTGCTGCACTTAATACATAGTACTGTAAATTAAATGCTTTGGATATATTTTTGTTTTCTGGAACAGCTTCCTTCAACTCCTTTGGTTCCCAACCCATATTTGAGAATCAACAAAGCTTCTAGTTTTTGCCATCCACTGTTTACTGGAAATACAGTTCTTTGTTAAAATACAAACCAAATAACCTAATTTCTGTGTGGAATTAATTCCCTTTTATTATTGTATAGTAATTGTTGACAAACATTGAGTTTTAAGGGTCACTCTTAAATTTACTGTGCTGTTTCTGTTGTAAAAAAAAAAAAATTTAAAGATCTGCTATTTATGAATTTTCTTCTCTTCACCTAAGGCTTGCAACTGTAGCAACAGTGGTTCAGCCAATCTCCAGTGCGATGTGTTGACAGGTCAATGCCAGTGCAAAATTGAATTTGGAGGACGAGAGTGTTCCAGGTGTGCCTTGGGCTACAGGGACTACCCGGACTGCCTTGCCTGTGACTGTGATTTGAGTGGAACCAAAGAGGAGACGTGTAATGGCACTGAAGGAGTTTGTGGCTGTGAAGAAGAAACTGGTGTCTGTACCTGCAAGGTACTGAGCTATTCAGCCCCTTATGGGGAAGCATTAGTGTTTTCTAGACATTGATTGCATTAAAGCCATGGAAGGTATAGGGCTGAAAGGACTTCAGAAGGCAATCTGCATCATTTATGAGTACACCTAAATCACTGCTAAAGGATTTTCTGTGACAGTGCTAAACTGGTCTTATTACTAGTCAGGAAAAAATCAGAAACAATGAACTTTTTCTGCTCGCCCACATTTGGTTTTATTAGGTTTGGGAACAACAAATTTGTTCAGATGATATAGCCTGCTTTTTTGAAAATTCAGATTATAATGATAGGATGAAACCAGTAAATACAAAATGGAGAATCTCAGTGTTTTTTGAAATACATTTATGTTGCAAGTTCAAATTGATTTCCTATTCTAGAACCAAAGGCAGTACTTAAGAATAACTCAGATGTATTGCTAATAGTGGTCTGATATTCTTGTATAAAAAAGGGGAAACATTAAAATCACAGATAGTATAGGTTTTTCTGAAAAGATGGGAATCTGTTCTTGAAAGACTGAGTGATAGAAAACTTACTTCAAGACAACAAATGCATTCCTTCATAGGCGTCTGTCCAATCTCTGGTTAAAGGTACCAGTGAGCATTGACTGTAGTTTTGGGTGTTTCCTGAAGTTCAGCTTAGCACTTGGGAATTGAGTGCAAAAAAGAGACACTTGGGAATAGGTCTCCTGATTCATATTCATAGTAAGCAGTTTATTTGGCTTTTGGACCTCATTTTCCAGATACAGGTTTGGGAGGAAATTCTGTCTTGAATAGAAATACATAGCTGCTAATTTTTTGATAGTCATTCAAATACATGAGTTTATTTGAATGTTCTGTGATTGTTTGTAGGATTTTTTTGTATATTTGGGTTTTGTTGGTTGGTTGGTTTTTTTTTTAAGAAAGAAAAACAGCATTTGAAAATAATGAAAAAAGTAATGTACTGCAAAGTTAAACAGAATGCATACAGTAATTGATATTCTGCTATGTAATTTACATAGCAACTAGTTTTTCTTCCAAAAAGAATCACCTTTCATTTAGACAGTGGAGTGTGCTGTTACTTTTTTTTCCTTAAAATTTCCTCCAGGAAAATGTATTTGGCCTACAATGCAGTGAGTGTAAACCTGGAACTTTTGGTCTGTCTGCTAACAATGCGCTAGGATGTACTCCGTGCTTCTGTTTTGGGATGTCCACATCTTGTTCAGAACTAGAAGACCATGTGAGAATTCCTGTAAGTAAAACAATATAACCATACTGACACAGTTGTTATCCTCATGTTAGGTACCACATTGGTGTGCACACTTAATGAATCAGGCTGAGTGCACTGACTGCCTTACAGGGGTGGTGGCATAGGTCAGAACAGAAAAGAAAGCAAATGGTAAATGGTCATACTTTTATTTCTGAAACATTGCGTTTCACTCTTTACTTCTTAAAAAAGTAAATATCAAACGTGTTTTCAAGTTTTTTGGGTTGGGCATTTATGACTGTAAGATGGACTATTGACTGTTTCAAAGTAGCTAAAATTGTAAACAGGGTGTTTTGTTGAATGAATCTTTTGCTCTTTGTGTTGCAGATAACTTTAACTCCAGATCAGGCCATTCTGCATGTAGTAGCTCAAAGTAACCTGACTGGCACAGTGGAAGGAGTATTTTCACAATTTCCTGATGTTTTATTGGATGCTGCCATAGTCAGAAAATATTTAAATACAGAAACATTCTACTGGAAGTTGCCAGAGCAGTTTCAGGGAAACCAGGTACAAACATTAAATAATTGGAATGCTTTGTGGATTACTTTGTTGTCTAATAGACGCTTCTTTACTGTAGAATAGTTACTTTATGTTCATAACATTTTTCTACATTACTTCTGTTCTTGTAGGTCATAATATTATAACTATTCCATGATAGAACTTATTTATAGCAAGCACAAACAATATATTTACATTACCCTTTCCTAACATGATTTTTCTTGACTCTGTAAATTGGTAACACCCATATTTAATTACTTCAGAGATTCTGTGGGGAGGAACAGTGATATATTTGGTTTCATTCAGAACCTGAAAGAATTTTTAACATTGATGCTAGAATCAGTATTTAGATCACGGAATCTCTGTTGCTTAGGAATTAAATGAAAATTGAGTGCACACCTTGAAAGGGTCTAGGTAAAGAAACTAAGACTGCTTTTTAGAAATATGTAACCTTGGTGCAAAAGCCACTGAATTTAAGTCAATTTTCATAGTTTATTGCCAATTCTTCAAAGAACTGGCAGATTTCCAGTCTACAGATGATGTTAAAATATTTTCAGATAGTAGCTTGAACCTCAGAATAAATAATAGTAATAATTTTTAATCCAAACAGCTCATGGCCTACGGAGGGAAGCTGAGATATACTGTTGCTTTTTATGCTTTGGATGGCTTTGGAACCTCAAATTTTGAGCCACAGATTCTAATGAAAGGAGGTCACACCAGCAAGTTGGTCATCTATGTAGACATCCCTTCTCCAGAAAATGGAGTAAGAACTGACAAGGAAGTAGAAATGAAGGAGGTAAGCCAAAACACAGGAGGAACACACCATTACCTTGAAGTAAACGTGAATGTCCATGGTTTTAATAAATAATAATAATAAATGTGTTATGTTTCCCTAGGATTCTTGGAAGTATTTTAACTCTGTGTCGGATGAGCCTGTCTTACGTTCTGACTTCATGTCTGTGCTAAGCAATGTTGAATACATCCTTATCAAGGCAGCTTATGGCCAAGGATTACAGCAAAGCAGGTAAAGCAACCTCTGATTGCATTTATTTATGATATTGCATTTACTGTAATTTAGCCTACAAATAATTCCAACTGAGCTATACAGTAAAGACTTACCTCAGAGAAATTTGTAATTTCCTATTTATGACTTTGGCTCTTCCTCTGACAAGAAAGCATTTATGACCTTTAATGACAGCAGAATCCCTCTTTAATTCTTTCTGTGAAACACTAAATGACTCTGCTGCTTACTTGGAGAGCAAAGTACACAAAGAAGCACAGGCTGATGCAGTGTTCTGCAGGACTGATGGTAGAGTTAAATATTGTATATTTTCTCAATTATTTCTTTCCTGTCTTATTTTTACAGATATTGAATTCTTTGTTTCTTTTTTCAATTGAAGCACATAGTCCCCTGAGTTCTTTGGTTTGTATCAATCTAGCTGTCTCCTGTAGTTTGAAACACTCTGGGCAGTGGTACTAAAATAGTCCCACCTCACAATAGTAGCCTTTTATTGCCATTTTGAGCAGAACTAAGTTACTAATGAGAGGGAGGGGTTGGGATATGGTCATTGAAGTCTGGAAACTAACAAGACGAGTAAAGATGCATCAGATGAAAACCCAATATCTGTACATCTTCACGGCTCCGAAGAAGTCTGATTCCACCTCCAGAGTTTGTGTTATTTTTGATTCACGTGCCCTCAACTATTGTTTTGTTAGCTGTGTCCAAAATTGTGGCATGAGGCAAAAGTAGTTGTCTAATGTTTCTCAGGAAGAGTTACATACTCTTGCATGGTGGGTTTGGCAAATTTTCCAGACCAAGAGGGATCAATCTTTATTATTTTTAATAGTTTCTGATCTGTTTCGTTGTAGGTTCTTAAATCCCATAAATGAGTAAAAAAATCTTCAGTTTTTGAGATATTTGCATGGGGAATTATGGAAGATTATGTATTGTAACCCTGACCTTGAAGCATGAAAATGTTCTTGGATCTTGGTTTTGGCGTTAGTGCTTCTTTAGATGTTCACACTCTCTTCTGCACATATCTTGTAGAATTGCAAGTATCTCAATGGAAATTGCAGTCAAGTTGGAAGAAATGCATCTAGGCAGACCGATAGCTCATCTTGTAGAGCAATGTAGGTGTCCTGCTGGTTACACTGGATTGTCCTGTCAGGTACAGAACACTTGAATCCTTTTTGTGTGTCTAATAGTGTGAAAGTAAAGAAAAAAATGACTTAAATGGCTTTTAAAATTGTTTGTAGCTGTTGATAGCTGTGATAATTTTTTTTAAATTTTATTTTACTCCCCTTACAACTAGAGCTGTGCTCCAGGATACTACAGAGGAAAGCATACAGAACTCAGTGTAAGAGAGCCTCACACTCTGATAGCACCTTGTGTGCCATGTCAGTGCAACAACCACAGTGAAACCTGTGATCCTGACACTGGAAAGTGCTTGGTATGTACATCTCATACATTCTTCTATTGATTTCACCGGGACATACATAGGCAGTAACCTATCAAAGGAGTTTTTGGGAGAGGTATATCTTTGTACTACTTGGATAAAATGTGATTTTTTCCCCCCACAACTCTCAAAGATGGAAAATCTGAATAGTTTCCCTTATGATCCATTCAGTAAAATTAGTAAGGTTTTGGGGCATTAACATACTCAAAATCATTAATTACTTTAGTTTTAATTTTACTTTTAATATTGTGTATTAGTTGAGTTTGTCTGTTTTTCTGTGAGACTTTCTGGGCTTCTGGACAAGGTCTGCTTATGCACACAAAAAAAAAAAGAATTAAAGGAAGCTGTAAGCCATACTGCACCACAGACTTAAAGGCAAATTCTTTCTCTCATAGGGAGAGAAACCTCTGGGCAGATTTAAATGAGGCTTTTTAATGCCCAGCGACTAAAGTGTTATAGGGGTATGCCTCAGCTAAGTTAATTTGCTTACTTTTCTCACTTTATCCCAAAGGTCGCAAAGAGGGGTCACATATGACTAACATATTTCCTCTCTCTTGTGGTCTGACAGCCTGGGGACAGCAAATTCTCAGCTAGCCAAATAAGGCGTATTAAGTCCATTCTTTGGCATCGCTCAGTATTTTTTCCTAATTTTTTTTTTCCAGTTGCTCTATTTTTCCAGCAGTGAGTGGGTTAGTTCAAAGTCAACTTCTGCTGAATTCATTCTTGAAGTTAATTTTTAAGTAAATTTCTTTAGTCCTTCTGGCTTTTCTAAGCCATTCTTTTGCTTTCAGATTTGCCCAAAAGTATGTATTTCATGAGTAAGAACTAAGGTTCTCACTTTACAAGGCCAAAAATGCATAAATCTTTCACACAGGTGAATATATATCATTCTTCCTCTTAATTTCTTGTCGAGAGTTAGCAAGTCATCTGTTTCTTGGGATTACTACTTAGACATTTCCAGCTGAGTGGTGTAGGCAAGAGAGTAGGTTTTCACCTCTGACTTCTGCTCCTATACGATAGGAGGTTCCATTGCTACTCTTTACTCTCATCAACTAACCTAAAATACACACTAGCAAGTATATGAGATAAAAAGAAAAAAGAAAGGTAAAAAGAAAAAAGGGCGGGGGAAGCAGAAGATTATTTTTGTTCGCTTGGGGGACTAGTCAGTTAAATTGTGTTTATAATAGCAATTTAGTGTTTTAATATTAATAGCACTGGTTATTGATCAGTATTCTTGACAAATTAAATGTAGTGTCTGAATCCTAACCATGGATAGTCCTTGGTTTATAGCATTTGATGAAATGCTGAAACTGAAACAGAAAACCCACGTGTTCTGCTTAATTTTTCCTTCAGGTTTTGTTTGGTTGGTCGGTTTTTTGTTTGGAATTTTTTTTGTTTGTTTGTTTTTTTGGGTTTTTTAGGATTTTTTGTTTTGTACTGTGATGTCCTGGCCTGAAGTGGATTAATAGTAGCAGAAATACATGAACTTTAGTGGAAATTTAGAAAATAAATTAGATTAGCCTGCCTGAAGGGGAATTCACATAAGAGAAAATACACTGCCATTTTTATTATTTTTACATAAAAGGTTTTTTCACTCAGAGAATGCTGACCTATGGGTAGTGACAGGTAGAGATGATTGTTGGAAATGGTACACAGGTATTGACTGGGGGGAGGATAAAATTACTCCTGATGTTTGTTGTTGTTTTAAACTGTCTAAATTCCTTTTTTGTGTCTCAGAACTGCAGGGATAACACAGTTGGTGATTACTGCGGTGCTTGTGCCCCAGGCTACTACGGGAAAGTAATTGGATCTGCCAATGACTGCTCTCTTTGTGCCTGTCCCAGAGCCAACCCTGTTAGGTAACCAGAACTTACTAAATCCAGTATACATTTTACCATTCCACATTTCTTGTGTTGTGTGCCTAACCTCCTACTCCTTCTGCTCCTCTTACACTATGACAGTAGGGGTTGGTTATCCTTATGTGTCCTTAATTTTTAGACATTTGAATGCTGCCTATTTTTATGTAGTAAATGGAGCTTGCATTCCGAGATGTTCACAGGTACTCTGAAATTTTAAAATAAAAAGATCAGGTGATAGATGAGCTAATTTTTTCTCTAAGACTAGAACAGACACACAGACTGTTTTATAGATAGTTGACTAAGTTGCTGTGATATTGTGTAGTTTGAAATATGGGTCCTTTCTTCATTCAGAGAACAGTACTTTTGTATTTACTTTTTGTATTCAGGCCATCCCGACTCAATGCAGGAACTTCTCATGAGATCAGTCCAAGGGGAAGAACAAGTACTCTTTTGTCCAAAATTTATACATCTGCTTGTTTGGTAGAGGAACAGTTAACTTAGTATTTTGAAAAACAAAATGCTGTGCAAGCTGGTTTTTTTTTTCAGAAGCTTAAAAAGCATATTTGTTGTTTGCTTTTGTATAATTGAGTCAGAATGAGAGTCTAACAATTCTGGTGTCCTCATGCAAGTCTCAGTTTAATACATACTATAGCCATATCGTGCAGCATCCATTTTACATTGTCTTGCCTTTTAAAAGGAAGGCCATAATGTGCTCTAGCATCTTATGCAGTAATGCAGCCACATTGGGAAAGCAAACTTAACTAATTTAAAGTACAAATTCTAGAGCAATGCATCAGATTAAACAGAAGATGCTGTTGCTTACAGTATTGAACCTGTGACTGAAGGTGTTGTCTGTCTTCGCACGGTCTTTTATTTATATGATAACAGGTATTTGTTTATCCTTCCTCCAGTTTTAGTCCCACTTGTGTTCTGAAAGGTGTTCAGGATTACCACTGTGATGCTTGTCTCCCAGGATATGAAGGACAGTACTGTGAAAGGTGAGTTACACATGAAGTTCCCATTTATTCCCAACTCCCAAGGGAAGTTTGGTTAATATGAGCTGTATGTGGGCTCAGGTTATTCAGTGTTCATAAATAAGTGTACAAATGAGTGCTCAAGGACTTAGAGTGATTTGCTAGCTGCTGTTGAACCATTAATAAAAAACCCAACCTATCAGTAAATGTAACACCTGGTATCATGATGAATACCCCCTGATGCTCAGTGTGCTGTTCCTCCCTGTGTAGGTGCTCCCCTGGCTATCACGGTGACCCTCAGCTCCCTGGTGGCAGCTGCCATCCGTGCCAGTGCAATCCGGGCGGTTCTGTTCACGGGAATTGCGATGGTGCCACTGGGCAGTGCCTCTGTAAGCCGGGGGTGACGGGACAGCTCTGTGATGAGTGTGAGCCGAGGCATCTTCTGGTGGAAGACGAGTGTGTTTGTAGGTAGTTTTTAAATTGTTTACTGTCCCAATGGGCTTTAGTCCAATCCAGTGATATTTATGTGCACAGGGTTATTCCTTCGATGGGTTTATGATGTCGGGCCCTGATCTTTCTACGAAGGAAAGAAATCTTAACAACTTTTTGTTTCTGTAAAATGGAGAGGTTTGGAGGAGGTATTCTCTGGAGGTCCCATCCAACCTCAGCCATTCTGTGAACACAGAGGAAGCTACAGCAGAGATCATAACATCAGACAGGCAGTTAATCCTTAAATTGCCTATTCAGTGTTACAAACAAGTTTAAGGAAAGATAATGTTAAGTCTTTTTCTGGCTGTATAATACCTTTATTTATTGGAAGAGCTTGAATTCCTGTGTCACTGACCCTTTCGATGTGAGGTTGCTGTAATAATACTTCTGGAATTATCCCAGGTTTATAGGCATTCTCCACCAATAATAAGTCATATTCCCCCAATTATTAGTCTTGTAATTCTTTATGAGAGTGTAAGTAGCAGAAAGACACATCTTGTACAGTAATCTGCTTCTATGATGACTCAGGATTTAGAATTCAGGTTTTATTTTGTATAAATAATAAAAAAAATATCTGGGAAGTAAAGAGAATTACAGGACTGTGGGCTTGAATTTTCTGTCCGGCTTTGTTTGACTGTGGCTTCAACATGGATTTATTACAAAATAGCTAAATAGGCTCAATAAGCTTATAATATAGCAGGCAGCTCAAAAGTTAGCAGGACCAATAAGGCTCTAATGTGTGCTAACCTAAGGAGAATGTGTTTGGAATAAATTCACTCTTGGGCAGGAAGGGAACTGCAAGACCACAAATCTGTGTATTCAGACTTATAATACATTATCACTCTTAACTTAAATGATGAGGGCACATACTGTCTATACCAAAATTGCAGTACTTTTTTTCTTCATTTTAATACTAATATTGCTTCCTTAAAATTGTTTATTTAGCTTGTGATGACAACTGCACAGGAGTTCTGTTAAACAGTTTGGATAAGGTCAATGAGGCCATACTTTCAGTGAACCTCACTGGTATTGACCGTGTGCCTTATGGGATATTGTCAGCGTTGGAGAATGCGACACGACATCTGAAGGTAAAATGCACACATAAATAGTAGAAATCCTCAGTCACACCTTTAAAGCAAAACTTGCAGCCACTCATAGGTGCTGGTAATTTGTCAGAAGGCCTCCTGAAGTTCACGGCTTGATTATGTGTGATACCAGATTAAGACCATTATATTTGCTATGGAAGTATACCTTAAGTTATTTAGCTGCCTGTGTTAGTTTATTTTCATTGGTTGCACTGGCATTTAAATAAATAGATTAATATATTTTTTCAATGAACAATAGGATTTCTGAATGTGCTGTATGTGCTTCACCTGGATTATGTGCATTCTTAAGGCTATCCAGCAAGGGCATTAATTTTCAGTGGTGAAATAAAAACAGCAGGCCAGGTCTTCTCCCCTTTTGGTTCCTTTGCTAAAGAGCTGCCAAGGCATAGATCTAGAGGCTGTTTCCCCAGAGTCCCCTGAGCCCTTCCCTGAAGTGAAAGGCTGCTTTTCCATTAGCCAGGGTGCTTGGGGTGCAGCAGTTTGCTTTCTTTTTGGCTGTGTGGCAGTCCAAGTGCCTTACTCTATCCTCCATCTCAGGACGCTAAAGTCAAGGTGGAACGTTTCAGTCTTGGACACTTTCATGCTGCCTGGGGCAAACTTCCCTTCAGCTCCTCCCCGCCATAAACAAAGCATGAAATACCACTCTTTGTGATTCTAGAAGGTCATTTATTGTTGCCGAGGAATAAGTTCATGTGGCCTCTGCACAAAAACAGAGATAAACAGGATCCTCGCTGCTTCATGACTACTAAAAATAGCAACATTTACTGATAAGAGTCTTCTCAGCAATAGTCAAGCAGACAAACTCTGAGTCAGAAACAAAGCTATCTTCTTTGTATTTCACCATATCACAAGAAAATCAAAATAATGTGAGCCTTTTTGTGCTGCCAAATTCAGCAAATTAAAATTTTGAATTATAATTTCTTCTATTTAAGATATAAGACAGAATGAATTCCAATCAGTGTACTTCAAAATGTTAATATGTACAATATTTGATGGCAGGCTTGATTAAATTACATGTTTATGCGTCAGCAGAGATACTCTTTAATTTTGGTCGCTAAACTTTTAGTTTGAAAGCTTTAGTTACACTTCCCTCCCTTTATGTCCTAAGGCATAAGTGTACTGAATTATTGTAATACTTCAAGGATACAATTAACTTGCTTTCTGTAATTATTTTGTGTTTGTAGAGGAGCATCATCATCTTTTACTTGGAAGCATTTTTCGTACGTAGTTTCTATTTAGCACTTTATTGCAAAAAAAAGTTAAATAATGTAAAAATAAAGGCAGTGTAAGTTTCTAATTACTTTTTAAGTAAATTTAATTTAAATTTACCTTAACTACTTAAGTAAGCTTCTACTTACTTCTTACTTTTTTAGTACATATATTTTTTCAATATTAAAATTAAATCAAAGCCAGCAGGCACTTTCTTGGAAGTAGGCTGCTTAACATGGTATGAAACTTCTTGTGACTCGTGTAATTTTGTTTATGTTGGGCCACAGTGTTTTTAAACAACTAAATCTTGGGTTAAGTTGATAGTCTCATAATTTTTCTCGGTTTGGAAGCAGGTATTCTCCTTTTTCTGGATAGTTAAAGATTACCTTGCCTTTTGCCTTGTACCAGAGTAACTATGGCTGGAAGCCAGAAAATCCCCAAGGCTATTTCTGTGAATTACAGGTCTTCCCTGAAGGGCTGTCCCCTGCACTGTGTTGTGTCTGCCTCATGCTGGACGCTTGGCAACTAGAGTATTTCCTCTTTTCTGTACCTTAGGTGTGGGTCTTTTGGTAACGAGAAAGTTATCAAATCAGGTTGTCCACTCCTCATTGCTTCTGCACCTCCAGCCCACTGGAAGACTTCAGTTGTTCTATTTTTCTAGTTAAAGACTCCTGCTTTACTCCTCCCGACATACTTAAACTTGGTTGCTGTTCCTTTCTGCTTTTTTGAACTAGGCTTTTAAAGAAACCTGCTGGGCTTTATTCCAGGAGGCTCAGGAGATTTAGCTTTCTCTTTCACTTGTTTTTCATGCTGAGGAAAAGACTTTGAAATTTCCATTTGACACAAGGCTGTTGGATACTCTTATGTATTACTTTTCAAAAAATTTGGACTTTATTTATATGTGCGTATTTGTGTGTGTATATATATATACATTTACACACACTATACTTACTGTGGTATTTACGATGATTGGCTCTGAAACATCTGAAATCTAAAAATAACCTTTCCCAGACTTGCTCTCTATAAGAGATGCCCTAGGTTTCTTTGCATCTTTAGAGAAGTGGTATTCTTTTGCAGACCTTGACTGTATCAAATATTATAGACTTGGACACAATGACCTGTTAAATGCTATATAGAGCAGGTTTGAGGTGACCTTGAAGGCAAATGCAGCATGTTATTCTTTCTCATTGACAAAGGGACACACAGGACTGCTTATCTCCAGGGTCATCCTCACTGACACACCCTAGTGCAGCTGTTCTGACAGGACCAGCTGCTGAAATGGTAGCAGCTATGGGACTGGATGAAACATTTAATTTGAAGGGCCTTGGAACTACTCAAAGTAGTTTACTTGGGCACTCAAACTGTAGTGAAGTTGAGAATAAGGAAAGCAGAAATGATTTTTCCTTCCTTTTTACGCAATTAAAAATACAACATGGCTGGATTCTTGCTTATTTAAAGAAAAGGTACATTATGTTCATGAACTGTATATATGTAATTACTTTGTGTCATCTTGTGTGCTTTGAAAATCTGTCCTTTCAACAGCATATAAATAATGTAAATAGTGTGCATAGTTATTTTCTTCCCAGTAGTTTTCTGGACCCACAAAGTCTTCAAATTACAGTGAGCTGTTACTTCTCGTTTCTTGTAGAGGTCTCTAGTTCCTAGAGAAGATCCAACTTACTCGTTAGATACAGCACAAGAAAGTCTTCTGAATTTATCAGGAGGAATTGATCACTTGCATGAAGAGGTAGGTGCTGACTTCTTTATTCTTAGCCTATCTGGAGAAATCATTTGAGATTTCATAGCATAGTAGCTTAATGCCAGAGACTTGTTCAGAAATTATTTAAAATCCATAGAGTTTGATGAAAGTATTCAGTCCATTCTGTAGTCTTCCTGAAAAGGAGAGTTAATGGCTCTGTGGACTTCTGCAAACTACAGTGGTTTAGGATATTGTACAGGAGATTTACATGGTTTCTGTTAAAGTTAAGTTTTTTTGTACTGTGATCATTTAATGCCCTAAAACTAGAAAGAGTGAGTTACTTTCTTGTCATTGGTTTTAACATGTGGAGCTTATTAAAAATCATGCCATAGCCGAGTATTCACCAAAACATCCTTGATACCTGTAATATTGTGTTTAAAATGGTCTCAAGAGAATTAAATCTGTTGAACTCTCATAGGAAAAGTAGACAACATTTGTATTCTTTATCCAATTTTAACAGAAGAATAATTGTAGGTAGGAAATAGACAATAGTACTTCAGCCATTAGATCTTATTTGCTGACCATATGTTCTCAGAATATTCTGACCACATATACAGAATCTAACCAGGTACTTCCACTGAGTGTTGCTATTGTTAATACTGATGTATCCAGAGCAGTGATTTTCTCAACAAACATTGGTTGTACCTAAAAAAATTATTTAATATTTACTTAGTTAGAGAAATAGCTTTGATAATTATGAACTCACTGATTATGGAAATAATTGATTACTCTGATCTGAGAGTCTGGAACTTAAAACACAATTAAGGCATCTGCAAGGATTGAAGCATCAGAGATTTATGAACCAGTTAGATCTACCTTGTCAAAAAGCATTGTTTCCTTATACTAAAATATTCTAAATATTAAGAAAATAAGCGTAAAAACCATAGACAAGTGTCAGGAATTTATCAGTGTTTTAGGAGACTGGTTAGATATTCTCTCTGATTTTATTCTAGACAACTAGATTTTTGAAAAAAGCTCAGCAGCTTGACACAATGACTCAAAAAACCAGGAATAAAAGTCAAGAACTGACTGGCTTCATTGACACAGTACATACAACCATCAAAGGTATCCTGTTTTTAAGATATTTCCATTTCTTTACAAAATTGAGTAAGAGTATGTCCTTTGCAACTCTTAAAGCTCTGTTTGCATGGAAAATGCGGCAGTTTGCATAGGACGTTCACATTTTTTTTTTTTTTTTTAATGGTATGACTAAATTGTTTACTCTCCTACTCAGTACTTGCTGAAGTTGCTATGTCACTAAATGAAACACTGGGCCTGGATCTGCCACTGTCAAATGCTACGTCTCAGAGCCTACAGGATGATATTTCTGCCCTTTTGGATGCATTGCGCAAGAAAGACTTTGTTCAACAGCACCATAATGCTACCACAGTCCTGAAGTAAGCCTGTTCTGCCAAAAACTTTATTTCACATATGTCTCTGCCATGCAGCACTGCTTTTTTGAAGAGATATCTGGAGAAACCTTTTGCCATAATAAGTGACAGTGTGACAGATAGTTAGCCCAGGTGGACCTATATAAACTTGTTTTGGAGTTACATGATTTGATGATACTTGGTCATCCCGTGTGATACAAATCAATAATAAAGTCTTTTAGAAGTCTGTTAAAATCAACAGTAAAGCCTGTTAACTTGGATGTGATATAAAATTCCCTTGTGATGAGTGAAAAGACTCACTGATTTCAGATTCTCTCAGATCTGTCCCTAATACACATCTCTGTGTTGATTTTGGCTGGGAGGTGGCATAAAACTGTCTCAGTCGATTGCAAGCTCAGGATGTGTCAGGCCTGCTGAAGGACATGATTGTCACTGCAATATGTATTACAAAGTTTTGCAAATGAAACCAAAGCATTTTTTAAAGCATTCTGAGCCATTGTTGTCTTGATTTGTCCCCAGTTAAAGGCTATTTTGAAATGGCTTTTACAGTCATTATTAGTGCTTATTGCCAGACTCGGCAAGATTAAAAAATTGATGTTCCAAAAGTCAGCGAGTGTTTTGTTCCAGTTTCAGAAATAGTGACTAATGCCATAGCACTTCAAAAACCGTAGGAATGTTAATATTGGCTTCAAGGGACAAGGAGTTAGACCAGAGTAGAATATTTCTGAAAATTTGACTTCTTTTTTATTAAATGCTTTGGATAAAGCAAGATAGAGTGTTTGTGTTGGTAGCATGTCTCGTTTTGTTCAGCAGACTCTTCTGCTGGATATAGAGCTGTATAGAAGCTATACAGACATGAAAATGGACCAGAAATGTACCATTTATTCTTCTTATTAGGAACTTCAAATAGATTTTTTTTTCACTTACAAATATGTCTCAAAATGTTTTGTTCCATAGTAAAAGAATGTTCTGACTTTCAACATCAACAGCTTTTGAGCTGTTATAGAAGGTGTTTGTAAATTAACTTTTTCAATTATAGTCTCTGTTGAAATTTCTGAAAACTCTCTGATAAGGGTCCTTTGACAGATCGAAGAAGAAAGTTGATAAGTTCTGTAAGGTTGTTTGCTCTGCAGAATTTCTTATGCAATGTAGCTGTAAATTCAAAAAGTATTTAAATAAGCAGCTTGCTAGTCTGTATTTTAGGCGGTAGGTGTTGCTGCATGACTCAGAGTGGACTCAGTTTCTGATAATGTATTTTAGGCAACATTTGTAACTGAGGTCTCCACACATTTGCAGTGAAAGGCAAAATCCCCAGACAATTAGGAATGTAACCTTTTTACCCTATGCTGAAACAGAAGCCATTATTGACTTGTAAAATGCTTTAGATCTTGTAACATTTTAAGGTTAAGGCTTCTGATTGTAAGGATTCTGAATTATTAGTTTTAGGAAATACATGCAAATGCACATCTGCTGTTCAGTAATAAAGATGGAACACATTTTGCTGTGAATATCTGTGAAATAAACTAGGTTTCTTTTGCTTTGGCTAAAGATCTATGTGATATGCAGTCAGATTAACAAGGACAAACATTTATATAAAAATACCATTACAGGAGTTGCAATGTTCAGCATATGTGCTGAAATGAAGAGAAACAAAGGAATAGATTTTCAGGATAATTTTCAATTTTGTTCCTTCAGTTCTGGAAAGTGTTCAAATGGAGATGCAAATATTCCCAAATAGAACAGCTGAAGCAACTAACAACTGACATATTTGGGAGAATTTAATATTTGCCAGATAATCCCTGCAGCTGATTAAAAATATAACTGCAGAGATTGTTCATTTCAGTGTTCATTTTAATGAGACTATTTATTTTTATTTGATATTTAAACTTTTCTGGACCCTTGGGTATATGTCTTTCAGTTCTGGTTACTTATTTCTTTCCAGTGCCAATCCTCATAAATGATGTTTTGATCCTACATTCAAAATATGAATCACTACAATTAGGATATGGAGTATTCCCAGAGGAAAGTTTCACAGAGATTTTGATGTGGGGGGATGTCCCAAATTAAGTCCAAACAAATGTGATTCATACTAACCCCCTTCCCCTCTAAGCATTACATACAAAGTTTATGAACTGTATTACTGTTGTCTCCCCAGGCAGTCATGATTTTGTGTGGTAAGATGAAAAACTAAACTACCATGTGTATGTATGCTCTTCTAGAAAAAACCAGCAGACTTTTGTAAGAAGATGCATGCAAATTAATTTCACACAGCCTCATTTTCTCCTTAAGAAATCCATGCCTATGTTTCTCCTTCACTGTTTCTTTAATTTCTGATTCCTCTCTTTTTTCAGAGCTGCAGAAAAGTTGTTGACTCAGGTTCAGAAAGAGTATCTCAAACCCCAGCAGGAACTTGCTGAACTAAAAATTGATGCAAGCCAGTTCTTATCAAAGCACAACAGCAGACTGCAGGATGCCCAGGACCTGGTGAACGAGGCGCTCGCCAACATCAATGAGACCCATCGCTTGTTTCCTCTTATCTCCAGCAACCTGGCAGAGCTAAATGTAAGACTGGACAGTCAGTGTTGTTGCATAAGAAATATCAAATATATGATTGTTTTTAAAAGTTGATTTTTAAATTTTTTAAACATATTTAAACATTTTAATGTTAATACCTTAAAAATTTAAAGGAAATCAGTTCCCTGTTTGAAAACCATAATATTATGTGTTACGTGAACTCATCAGTATAGCTGACTTTTCAGACTACTCTAAAACATTTGATTTATGCTATAGAACAAAAAGCTAAATATAAAGGAAGGTGAAGAAGTCTCGAGCATGCTCATTAAAGAAGGGAAGGTCCTAGTGAATGCTGCTGTTGCTCTTGCCCAAGATGTAAAGAACTCTACATCTGTAAGTCCTCAAATTTTAACATTGTCTTTGAGACTCTCAAGTGTATTTTGCTAGTGAAAAAAAAAGGGCAACATTTTGTTTTGCAGAACGTGGAGGTCCACCAGGATGAGTTAGTCCTGTGGAGCACCAAACTGCGACATCACGTGGATGAGCTGGTGATGCAGATGTCCGTGAGGGGAGTGCTTGACCTGGTTTACAGAGCTGAGGAACACGCCACTCAGTTCCAAAGACTTGCAGATGCACTAGAGAGGTGATAAGCTCAAGAATTATGAAATCAAGAGATTTACATTAGCGTCAGATTTAATACAAATAGGTAGAGGCTTAATTCACTAGATAAATTCCTTGTCCATGGCAGGGAAGTTTTAGTAGATGATCTTTAAAGGTTTCTTCCAACCCAAAGGATTCCATGATCATTTTAAATTCCTCATTTAATTTCAAGTGCTTTTTACTTTTAATGCAGTTTAACTTTATGAAATGATGTGGAGGAGGGTTGATTAGTCTTGCATTTCATGTGGCTGACTTACAGAGTAACTGGTGAATTATTAAATGCCCAGTGAGTATATCATAGTTTAGCTTGAAAAGCATCTGGTCTACATATGAAAAATTCTTGGCAATTTATCTTGGAATGCAATCAAGAAGCCGTTCTTCCTATGCCTCTATTATTGTTGCTTTCAAAGTGTTTTGCAGAAATGAGTGGGTTGCAATTTCAAATCCACTCAAATGCATTCTTAGAATTTGAAAGTTGCTAAGTCATTCCAGTTAATTCAATGGAAATTAATCTTCTATCCCAGGAATCCTTCTGGGATGTTTGTTGTTCTGTCTTTTAAAGTCAGCAGATATGTGTTAGAAGTTAAACCATTTCAGATTGGAAAATTGACATCTATTTTAAGTTTAAAACTAGAGAATTTTGCTCGGAGTAACATTAAGCAATTCTTGACTTCACCACAGCCAGATAAATTCAATAAAGCAGAATTTAATACAGATTAGATTTCAGATGCTTATAATCTCTTCCTAGATTCTGTATCTGTACTTAGTTTTGGAGCTCCAGACAGGGGCTTGTTCCTGTTCTGTTTAGGCAATATGATTTGTTTGTTCTAAGAGTCTTTATAAATTGAAAAAATTAACATAAATAAAAGGGAACAAAATAGAAGAAAACAAAAGAGATGGAAAGGAACAAAACAGAACAGCAACTAACGAAATAGAAAGAAACCTCTGCAGCTGAAAACCTTTTAACTGATTTTTTCAGTTCAAAATAATGAACTTAAAGCCACTTATGCAACATTGGGCAAGGTGTGCTTGTTTTTTTTCAGAGTGCATCATGTATTCTGGAAAGATGTGCATGTTGTAATTGAAGACATGGAACTCAGTACTTGATTGAAAACAGATTTGCTTGTTAATTGTCTATTTAGCGGCCTCTCTAGAGTAAGAAATGTGACTCTGAACACAACTGCTGCTATCTACACTCACTCCAGTGTTAAAAGTGTGATTGAAAGAACAGAGAGTTTGGCAGATGATGCATCTAGAGTTGTGAATGGCCCCTTGGATTTTGTAAGTATCAATATTAGTATTTTAATTTACGTCTTCCCCTTTCTCATTTTGGAAAATTTGTTCTAATTGTTTCTGCACTTGCTGAAAGCTTGAGTCTTCTTGATGGAGGCATGTCCTTGATGGCAGCCTGTCCTACCAAGTAGTATGTACTGTATCCTGAATCCATACTCCAAGGCAGTAGTGTTACCACTTTTCAAGTTCTGTTTACCTTGCTCTTCTCTCTGCCACAGTACAACTTTCCCTTTGTTTTATTTGCTTTTTAATGTCCAATGCATATTTAGCTGGACTGGATTTGATTCTATGGGGGTTTATATCAGTCATCTGACATGTATTCTTGTAGAACTTAAATTCTACAAGGGGCCTCTAAGGCTCCCTTACCTTTGGAGTTATTCAACGATCTCCTTGTTTGACCTATCCCTCTTCCATTTCTATCTAGGTATTCCCAACCACAACTACTTTGTTTAACAGAGGACATTTCATAACCAAATGTATGTCTGTGTCTTATCTACCATCCCTCTGCCCTCAAAGATTATCAGATTTTTACTGAAACAGTAGATTAAAAAGACCAGATCAGTTCCCAGTCTGATCTTAACAGTTTCCTATTATTTTATTTCCCCCCCGACATTTCTTCATCGTGCACATTATACCTGCAGAAAGTAAATGTGTGATAATGCATTTACATGACAGCGATCAAAATAGTTGATCAAAATAGCTCTTTTGTGAGCTTGTATGTTATTATGTAGCACTCTGCCTTATTAAAGGTTTCTACAGCATGAATCCTTCAAGGTGTTTTTCCAGATTTTTTCAGTTGGAGAAATGTAAAAGAATGCTTCTAAGACCGTGATTTTGAAATATCTCACTTCAAATTGCTCAGTGCTTGGAATTTTGAATTAGGCCTAGAAGTAGAATTTCCAAAAGACAACACTGAATCGCTAGCAGTATTGAAACTAGAATTTTGTAGGTTTTGTTTCATAGCCGTCTTTTTTTAAAATTATTAAATCATGAGGACATTCAATGTTACATTCTTGGATAAATGATAGCAATTTGTATTATTTTTAATTGATGCTTAATAAGGTAATGAATAGAATATCTCATAAATAACAAGAATGTTCCATAACTTTAAGTAAGTGTCTGCAGATACTTAAATGTTTTCAGCTGAATTTCTGTTTTTCATATGTGGCAACTTAATGTCTGTGTTTTTTAGCCAGAGGAGTCTTTCAGTCTTCTGGGAAAAGAAACTCTACTGCTTAGCTCCAAATTTCAGAATGAAGCTAAAAATCTGAAGAAAAAAAGTGAAGGTCAGTTCTATAGAATTCACATTTCTGCTTCTGTTTCATTTTTCTCCCTTCTGTTTTGTGCTGGGTTTTTTTTCGTCTTTTTTTAATTTGGCTTTTTTGTGCAGTTTTTTTTTTTCTTAATGAGCATAAGGTAAATGTATGTATGATTATGTGCATATTTTCATGCAATTAAGATTAATGTTTTACGGATTCACACAGTATTCTAATTTTTTGGGTAAGAATATAATTTTTCTCTGTAAACATTTAAAAATTTGGCCTTCACTATACTACATTTACCTATAAGCAATGCTTGCAATGGCTGTTTTTTCCAAACTTTATGAATTAAATCATTAGAGATTGTGCAGCAGAGAAAGAAAAAGCATAATTCTTGAAAATTCCATTCATTTGTTTTTATTTAATAAATCATGGATGTAAGATAAGGTGTTTAAATCCTAATTCTTTTTACTTGTTCCTTCTGGACGGCTGAAATACAAAACCAAGCTGAATTTCTTTGTCTCCATAAATTCAAATATACTTTTTTTTTCTATTACTCCAGAGATACCAGCAAGGCATTGAAGTCTACATCATGAAAATTTGAAAGCATTTTTAACAAAGGCTTTGTGTAGGAGCAGAAGCAGGCACTTAGTGAAATTTTTGACAAAATTCGACAGAAAGGGAGATTTCACAGAGATAAAATGTATCTGTAAAATGATCTTATCTTGCAATACCAATGGTTTACAAATATGTATAAATTTTATGTAATTTAGACGGACAGAATTAGGTACCTTTTTTGTTCCTTCTATTCTATGTATTTTAATTTCTAATGACAGGATTCTGCAAACAGATCACGAATATATAGAAAAAACCCACTTCTTTGGCTCCTGTTACATAGTATAGAATGTGAAGAACACTGTAAAAGTTATTAGAGTTCAAAATTATGGAATAATTTTAACTTGTAGCCTTTTTCTCACAATGTTTGTAGCCGTTCAGTCTCATGGAATTGGCCAAAAAAGGTAGCTTTGAAAAAAACGGTGCCCACAGGAGCTTATTTATTAATACTGCATTCATTTTGCATTCCTGCTTGTAAAATGCTCTTTCTGTTGGAAAAACAAAAGTTCCATTGATGAGATAAATGAATGCTTCTTATACCTATACTTTGGTTTTGTGTTGGTTGTATGGTATTTGTTTATGCATGTTATTTCTTTCAACAGGACTTCTATTTGGATTGAATGGGTTGAACAAAAAGGTAGAAAAGATTCAGGAAAGTACTAATAAAATTGGCAACCAACTTAATGATTCTCTGTTGACACTCAGAGTATTGCCTAACAGTAAGTGAAATTTATATCAACATTCTCCTTATTACAGAACTCTCTAGTACAATTGTAATAAAACCCTGTTCATTATCTGATTGCAGAAACCTAGGAATAAACTATATTGGAGACTTCATTTAGCCTCCTAAATATTTTACATTCTTTTTAGTAAACTCATTAAACATAATTGAGTTTGCAGTCTGATTCACATTTCACATTGCTGTAAATCAGGAGGGGCTCTGGTAGAAATATAATTACACTAGTATGAAAGGAGAGTGAAGTTATAGAATATTTAATCCCACATGCAGAGAAACTTATGTATGGAACAGCGAGATTTCACTTTTTTTCCTGGCTTGTTTCAAAATTGTTTATACTAGTCTGTGAATTTTACAGTCTGCATGTAAATATTTTCTTGTTGTAAATGCTGACTTCATTTAACTGATTAAAAATCAGGTATTTTCTGTGCTTTTCCAAAATGAAAGAATTCCTCTTTTTTTAGTCATTATTTTGAATAAAGGCAAGACCTAGAGTTCATGGAAGCTAGTAGAGAAAATTACTTTGAATTTGTGAATAAGAGGGTCCGAAATACTTTGCCAATCTTAATAATGTGTTTTAAGTTAGAAAAACACTGATTAAGACCTCTTGTTAGGGTTGTTTGAGACTGCTGTGAATCTGGATTAGAATGCTAAGTTCAGAGCCTTAAAATAACCATTTTGCAATTCAGAGACTTAAGTCAAGCTAAAGGGTAATAGTAGTGATGAAGTTACACTGGATATGAATTGCAGGATGCTGTCTAACAAAGCTACACATTGAAAATTAAGTAATTAAAATCACAGGAGTGTTCTCCTTAACTCACAGCTTAACATGGTTTGATTTCAGCTTGGTTGTTACATTTCTTGAAGTTGTCTCTTTTTTTTTTTTCCCTCTGGTCAGAGATTGACGGTGGCATTGCTGTCTGTGTAGAGGGTGGTGAAGAGGGATCCTTGGAGGTCTAACTCAGGCCTTTTTTGCCAGCTGCAGCATCTTCCCACTATTGGGCAGAGGGTGTAAGGGGCAGGCTGAGACTGGGAGTGGTGCACTCAGCAAACAGGTGATTGTAGCCCAAAACAGAGGGTGTAATAGACCTTCTGCCTTACCAGCTTTGCATAGGATTCAAAACTTAAGTCTCAGATGAGTGTCTCTGGGGGTCAGCACTCATTTAGGGGACTTAAACACTACGAGCCTGATGTATTCATACAAACTTCCTGTTGAGATAGGTGGAATCAAGTTCCCCAAACAGACAAAAATACAATTCTTTCTATGACAGGAATGTAACTGACAGCATTTCTAGTATTTTGACTGTGTTTGCAGCTGCTGTTAGGAAGCCAGGCATTTGTTAGTCACAAGTATGTATGAAAGTTTTGAATGTTTTTTTAACCTGGGAACTGTGTTTCAGATACCAGGAAATACATGCTTGAAGTGAAAGAGCTGGCTGTGTCTGCAAACACCAGTTCTGTGGTGGATTTAAGTCACTTTGGGGATTTCAGTCAAAAGCTAATGAATACATCTTCTACATTGTCCCAAGTTAATGACACTTTGAGGAAAACAAGTGAACTCATAACTGATTCATCAAAAGCTGGTAAGTTTGCTCTGTAGAAATGTCACTCCTTGCAGAAGCAACATTAATACTCAATTTTAACAGGCATTAAATATGATTCTGATGGGCTGAGAGTTTCTTCCTAATTCAGTAAAAATATGCTAACTTTTAAAAAAAGACCTCTAGAGGATTCACGAGATGTATATCCCTTACTGATGTTTAAAATTGCTGAAACCAAAATGATCAGAAACTGGCTACCTCGGCTAAGTATTTTAGCAATGAACAGTACATTTTGCTTCCACCCTGCCTGAACATTTCTTTTATGTTTCCACAGCATTCACAGCTGAAAAACAAGTTAAAGAAGTTGAAGCACAAGCAAGTCTTTTATTGGATAGACTCAAACCTTTGAAAATGCTAGAGGAGAACCTGAACAGAAACCTGTCTGAAATTAAAGAGCTTATCAGCCAGGCCCGCAAGCAGGCAGCATCTGTAAGTTCCATCATCCCAGACTTAAATGACTTTTTGCTTTTAGCAGGGAGGTTCTTTGAGATTAGGAGCCTAAAATTTACTTTCAAGGTACCTGGTTGTTGTTGTGGAGTCTCAGTGAAGTCCAAAGAGCACTGACTGATGCTAAAAATCATACTGGCAGGGCTGTTGGTACATTTTAAGGTTTTAGCATCAAGTTTCTTATGGCATTTGTGAGTTTGTCGGAACAGCTAGCTAGTAATTTATCTGCTCTTTCCTCCTGTTTCCTATAAAAACAGTAAAACACAGTATGTCAGAAAGCAGTCATGAGAGAACTTGATGAGAAAGAGACAAGTTGGGGGATGGCACTGCTTTAGTACAAGATGTTAATTTTTGAGATTATTTAGAGATTGGTGTAGGGTGCCCCCATATAACATCAAGTACCATTACAAACTTTTTGTCAAGAGTGTTGATTCTATCAATAAATTTGCCATCTATGGTCTGTCATGTCCATACGTTCTTTGCAAGAAGCAGCTGAGCATCCAGAACACTTTAAGACAGTGTACTTGTTTTTAAATCTCTGCTTCTCCCTTAAAGACAGCAAAAGTGAATCAACTGTACTATGGATTTCATTAGACTGTGAGAGAAATATGAAAATGACTTTGCAATGAGTAATTTTTGGTATGTGTTTGACTTAAGTGTGGGTATGTTATTGTAAGGTTTAGGGAGGTTTTGTTTAAAAAAAACAGAAAGCACTCAGATCTTTCTGCAAATCTTCTTAATTATATGGTTATTGCTTCTCAGTCACAGTCTACTGAAGCTTAATGAACCCACTGCAGAAAAAAAGGGAATGGTATTTTCTGAGGTGTCATAAGCCACAGAGGTTCCTGGCAAGGTGAAAAGAAGTATTAGCAAAATTCCTTTTTCCTATTTGGGGGAGTTTGGTTTTTTTTGGGGGGTGGGGGTGGGTTAGGCTTTTTTTTGGTTTGTTTTGGCTTGGGGTTTTTGTTTGTTTGTATTTTTGTTTGTGTTTTTTTTTTTTTTTGTT
>VZTE01005045.1:5406161-5457964 GCA_013397775.1 Eulacestoma nigropectus | reverse complement strand
TTTGTTTTTTGTTTGTTGGGTTTTTTTATAATTTTTTACTACACAAGAGAAACTTGATGTGTCTGTGTCCAGATGCATGCATACACACATGTGCTATATGCCTTTAGTAGTTCCAGGTACATTCCATGAAGTTAATGGAATTAAGGCTTTTCTCTTGCTAAAACAGATTTTCTCTCATTATACTACCCAACTGATGGAAGTTTGGCTGCATTTAGTTTGGCAATGTTTTATCAGTTTACTAAACAGTGGTCAATGGAGTTAGGAGTGTGACAACAGGAATTTGATTTATTTAATCTTTAAAAAGTTGAACTTGCAATATATTCACAAATATTATTTTTTAATATTGTGTAAACTGCTACAATTTTGAAATAATCAGAATTATTGCAGATGATCTGCCTTCTTAATTTGTTAAAAAAAATTCTCTTAACAGAGAGTAGAATTGGTTTCCTTTATTTTAAAACATTTCGAATTTCTGTGTCTCTATTTTCTGATATTATGACGTGGCTTTTTTCCTGATACATGGCCTTCTGACCCAAGATTTATTGTTATTGTCTGAGGTATTTGAATAGTTTATTTACTGATTCAAACCTCCTAATTGAGTGTATTCAGACAGATTTCATTCTTTTCTGTTGTGAGTCTCTTTATCGAGTGATACCTAGGAGCTTGCGAAAATCTAACCCAGGTAGCAATACTTAGATTGCACAAAAGTATCTCAGCAAAAGGCTTGCATTTGTTGGTCAGAAGCTAAGTACATACTCCAGAAATGTGTGTTGTGTACACTGAGACTTGTTTAGATTCCATTTTCTTCTTTTCCCCCCAGATTAAAGTTGCAGTATCAGCAGACAGAGACTGCATTCGTGCCTACCAACCCCAAATCTCATCTACAAATTACAACACCTTAACACTCAGTGTGAAAACGGCTGAACCAGATAACCTCCTTTTCTACTTGGGTAGCAATGGAAAGGTAAGTTTCTGGTGTACATTTACTGAAGGTGACGGTAGTCAAAAGTTTTAAATATGTTTTTTCTTACTTGATTTCAATCTAAGTAACCAAGTCAGGTTACTTAGTTGCAGACAGATGTCTTCACTAGGGGTGGAAATACTTTTGTGCCTTAGATGATTCTAGAGATTCTCAAAGGTAGAGAATAAAAGCACCTGATTCCTTAGCCATTGCCTCTTGGCCCTGTGATGAAACTGCCCCTTCCTTTTCCTGTGTTGTGCATTAACCCCATGGAGTGTAACACCCTCTGTGTTACTTTCATATGGCATGCTGGAGTGTATCAGATGATTTGCTTGGTAACACAGCTAAACTTCTTGAAGCTGGCCCTCAAGAGCACAGTGCACCCACCCACTTAAAAAAGGAGCATGATGGCTTACTGTCACATTGCTCTCCTCTTTGTTCCCTCTGTAATCCCAATAAATGCGCAGCTCTTATCTCTTTGTGGCACGCTATCATGTGATAGCACTTTTTGACAGACTGGTGAGTCATCTCACATACACTCAGGAATGTATATTTCTATGCATCTATGTATCTGTACATCTCATGGGTTTTTTTATATATATATATATACACACACACATATATAAAGAAAACATTCACCTACTTGCATATAATCTGAGGGAGTTTTGTTTCATTAGAGGTGAGGGAAAAGCCTGATTTTGCTAAAAATCAATCATTACATCCCTGTAATGTAGGATGTAGGGACATGAATCTGGAAAGACTTTCTCCATGTTACTGGTGACAATATCCATTTGATGCCATGAATTAGAATAGGCTCTGCTGTTTCTCAGACAGACTTCCTGGCAGTGGAGATGCGACGTGGTAAGGTAGCTCTTCTTTGGGATTTGGGCTCTGGCTCAACAAGAGTGGAATACCCTGATTTTCAAATCGACAACAACAAATGGCACAGAATACATGCCACCAGGTAATTAAAACGAGAATGTTTGTTTTTGAAAGTGTTGAACACAAACCATCCACTGAGTTTTTCAGTGATGAGGTTTTTTGTGTCCTTGGAAAGAGAAGCCAATAGTATGTGTTGATTAAGCCTGGTGATTTCTAGGACAATTTATTAGTATTTGTATTTGGCAGGTTTGGAAAAACAGGTACGCTCAGCATAGAGGAAATGAACTCTGATCAGAAGCCTTCACCTAAATCTGGAACCTCTCCGGGGACAGCCAGCATATTGGATGTTAACAAGTCAACCCTAATGTTTATTGGAGGACTTGGAGGGCAAATCAAGGTTAAATTCTGAAATCAGCCTTCTGTTAATTGTTTTGAACATGTTTGAGAAATACTTTTGTGTTAGAAATAATTGCATTATTTAGTTACTTCATCAAGAAATGCCAGGTACTCTGAGAATAAAGCAGAGATGCTGTAAGGGTCTTCTAGTATCCTGAAGTTAATTTTCCCTGGAAATTTTTGTGTAAAGTTTTAGCCTGGACAGGCTGTGTCCAGGTACAGACATTATAAAATAAATTTGGGTTTTGTTTGCTTCTTCCATGGCTTCTTTTAGTTTGCAATTGTTATTCATGCCATGAGGTGTGTAAGTAGGTCAAGGACATAGTTATTTTACTTTTTTTATGTACTAATCTATTATTGTTTGAATAATAATTGATAATAGTTATGCTAAGACATGTTGTTCTCTTATTATGATTTATATCTAACTAAGTTAAAGTTCAAGGAAAACAACCAAGCAAAAATTTTGCTGCATAATTTTCAGAGTACTTAACATTAATTGTGTTCATGAAGTATTTCTTGTCTTATAGAAATCACCCGCTGTTAAGGTGACCCATTTCAAAGGGTGCCTAGGAGAGGCATCCCTGAATGGCAAATCTGTTGGTCTTTGGAACTACACAGAAAGAGAGGGCAAGTGTAATGGCTGTTTTGGAAGGTATTTTGTCTCACTCTCTCTTTTTTTTTTTTTAAAACACATTTAGAATAATTTACATTTGTAATACTATATTTTTGTGTTAACTGAAAATAAGGAGCTCAGACATTGCAGTGTTTCACTGATCATTAACTTACAGTTCTGAGAACATTAATCTGAATGTGCCAGTGGTGTCAAATAACTTCATTGTATGGAATTCTAATTTTTTTATCACTTTCTCAGAGGAGTTTTATTGTTACCCTCTATTTTGTGCATTGGAAGTAGGGACTACCAGTGAACCAAAATACTTTGGAATCTTTGCTTTCCAGTAGCTTTCCCTAAGACAAATTTATTTTGTCCTAGGGTAAGAAGCAGTGTAAAGCAGTCTCATAAAAAGAAACCATAGCAAAACTGTTGCAACTGAGCTTGGTATCTTTTGCAGACTGTACTGTTTTTACGCTTAAAGAATTGAAAAGAAATGTGCTTGTCCGTATTCCCTTTGCAGAATATTTCATATTGAAACAGCAGAGGGTGCTACTTGATTGTATGAAATATTTTTTACAAGTCTTGTACTGCAGGGAAAGGGGCTAATGGAGAGTGTATTGTAAATGCAATTATGCAGAGCATTTTGATAAATGGATGACATGTTTTAATTTAGAGGGTGTACGCTGTAACAATTATTTTTTCCCTTAGGAAATCATTGAGTTTGGCTTTTATTTTCATACATAAGGGAAGAACATTCACCTTGTGTGCATCCTTTCCCATGACTAAATCATGTGTTGTGAAGTTCTATAATGAAAGTGGCCTTTGGCTGGAATCCTTCAGTTATTCATTACATCGGGAGTCAAGTGTTTTCCCACACTTTCTAAATTACTGCCTGGGGGCTGCACTGACTGAGCAATACCTGAGGGGAGCTAATCAGAAAGCTGAAGAAAGACCATTTACAAGTGCATGGAGTGACAGGACAAGGGGGAATGGATTCAAACTGAGAGAGAGTAGGTTTAGATTAGACATTAGGAGGAAACTCTTTACTGTGAAGGTGGTGAGACACTGGCACAGGTTGCCCAGAGAAGCTGTGGATGCTCCATTCCTGGAAGTGTTCAAGGCCTGGTTGGATGGAGTTCTGAGAAACCTGGTCTAGCAGAAGGTGTCCCTGCCTGTGGAAGGTGTCCCTGCCCACAGCAGGAGGCTTGGAACTACAGGACCTTTAAGGTCCCTCCCAACCCAAACCATTCTATGATTCTATGATCTAACTCTTCTTGCATTGTATATAAAAATTACTGGGAAAACACAAATGTTCAGTTAACATTTTTATATTGGTTTTCTACTTCTGTAGCCCGCAGGATGAGGACACTTCATTCCATTTTGATGGCAGTGGATACTCAGTTGTGGAGAAGGCACTCCGCTCAACAGTGACTCAAATAACAATATTTTTCAGTACCTTTTCACCGAATGGGCTTCTTCTGTATCTTGCTTCAAATGGCACTGTAAGAAAACGGATCAAATTCCTAAACTACCATAAACTGTGTTTAGATAATTTGGTCGTTTCTTGCTTTCTTTGCCTTTCAGCTTACTTATATTAGAGCATATTACTACTCTTGTGTAGTTCATCACCTGTGATTGGCATGATAAGCCAAAGGAGTAAAGATAAGAACCCTAGAGAAAAATCATTAGAGCAAATATTCATCTAAACTAAGGGCAAAATTAAGCAATGAAAAGAATTGTTCATAATTTATTTTCATTTTAGAATAAAAATAAATTACTTTAGACTAAAATTAATGATTACTTAACTAAAGGATAGAAAAGGAAACAGTAAGGACAACAAACTAGTTTGTTTCAGTTGAAGGAACTTTTTCAGAATGTAAAAATGTTTCGGAACTGAGCTTGCAGAAGGACAGTATAATAATGAAAAACCATATTGAATTAAATCCGTAAGATGAGAATTCAGTAAACTGAAACAATTTAAATGAAACTCCTGCAAAAGCAATATAACCCAGACCCATCACTAGACCTTCATTGTCATGTCATGCAGTTTACCACATACTTATATGGTGGTTTTCTGTTCTTGATGGAAGGAAAAGCTTTGTTTGGATACAAATTCTCTGAGAGTCACTCCATTATTCATTTGCTTTATGTACTCACTGCCTGAATACATTGCACAATAATATCTGATTTAAGCTTTACAGTTCAGAGGGGGCACCTTTAATGCAATTCAGAAAGTCTTTTTTACTGTGTGAGGAAGGTCTTTGCTTCTTGCAGAAAGAACATCGTAGTGTTTGATCATTATGCTAACTGTCAAATCAAATTACTTTCAACTTCATCCAAAAACAGGAAAATGTGACTTTGTTATTTAACCCTTCTTCTGCTGAGTAATCAAACCTCACAATGCATTTAAGTAAGAACAATAACAAAACAAAACAAAACTACATCCTTGTGAGGTACTTGTAACTTAATTTTCCTAAATATAGTGAAGATGAGCATCTTGGGCCTAACAAATAGTCTGGGTACATGAGTTACTAAATCTTTTCCACACACAGCCCAAACCTGCCAGGGATGCATTCTTTAGGAAGATTTTATTCCCAGGAATGTAATCTGTTGTTTGTTTGTAATCTGTTTTTGTTTTGGGTTTTTTTTTCTTCCTTTCAGAGAGATTTTTTGTCCCTTGAGCTTGTTGATGGCAAAGTGAGGCTGACTGTTGATCTTGGTTCAGGACCTCTTGCTCTTACAACGGACAATCATTACAACAATGGAACATGGTATAAAATCTCATTCAATCGGAATAAGAAGCAAGGTAGGCTACAGATTGAAAAATCCATGTGTCAGCCCATTTACAAATACAAATATCTAAGATACCTGCAGGGATCATCGCTGCAACCAAATTTGATCACTTCCAATGCAGTGTCTTTAGCAGCCACACCTATGGTACTTTGCTTTTAGAAGGACTACAGTGTAAATCTTGTGCTTGGTTTAGCACATCTCATAAAGAGCAGGTAGTGTAGAAACTGCTAGATAAAAACATACCAACAGGCTCAAAAGACTGAAAGGTTTTTGTCCAAGTCTGTAGATAAGGAATCACATTTTCTCTTCTGCATTTTAATATTACTTAGTACGACTGTTTTTTGGGGACCTGTGTTTCGGCAATAATGCATGTGTGTTAATAGCTATAACATATTCTCATATGTATCTATTTTCCTGTAGACTTCTCCAGATTTGGTTTTGGCAGAGAGGAATGAATGAGATTAACAGAATAGCTGGAAGTACAATAAATTTCTCATTCTAAAAATAAGAAGATTGTCCATACATGTCTGAGTCAATGACTACATTTTACTTTTTTAAGGACAAGATTGCCAAAAAGGCAGAATGCGTATTCATGTCCTTCTTCAGATCTTTACTCTCTTTTTTTTGCAGGAATTTTGGCAGTCATGGATGCATACAACCTTAATTATAAAGAAACGAAGCAAGGAGAATCTCCTGGGGTTGCCTCAGACCTGAACCGCTCTGATAAGGACCCAATCTTCATTGGTGGGCTGCCAAGATCGAGGGCTCTGAGGTAAAGTGTCTTACTTTTGCACCTTTGCTAAGACTCCTGTAAGGTGAGGGAAAAACTTTTACACACTCAATCTCCACTGAAATTAGAGAAAATCAGTGAATTCTGAAATCTAGTTTATGACCATGTGTACCACAGAATTATCTGTCCTTTGGCTTCAAACTCTGATATGGTGCTTTCCACTGGTAGGTCTGCCGCTGCAGTTCAGATCAGAAATATTCTTATTTTCCCCCTCCAAGGATGATTTCTACCACAGCAGCTGCCATAGCAGCCCCCCTGGTCTTTGGGGCGAGCACTCAGCACTGCTGCCTGCAATGACACTCCTTTGATGTCTACCTGTGTAACCTTGTGTTTTCCAGATGGCATTTATGGGCAAAACTGTGCTTAAGGATAAAAGTTCTACTTTAGAATTCCTGTAATTCAGTAACCTGGAACAGAGGAGAAACAACTGTGAACAGATCAACAGAAAACATTGCAAATACATATTTTATAGCATGTCTCTAGTTTATGGGGGTTTTTTGTGTTGAACATCTGTACCGAACTTGAAAAGTCACATTTCTTCCACTGGCTTCACAGTGAAAAGATAAATATGGCAAGAGAAAATCTAATTAAACTTTCTGCATGCTCTTGACAATAAGGTAAATTCTAGTACATTATTGGTCTCTGCACAGTTATTACAGAGTGCAGACTTGTTAATCTTAGCTGGCATACCAGTCTGTAAGGGATTACGGCAGCACAGCCTTAGATTTCTCAGGCTTAAACCAGGAACCAAATTAGGCATCCTCCAGACATGAAAAATGGAAAATAAATACTGCATAGTAGATAGCTACAGTTACCGTTTCACACAATCTATTTTATTTCAGCTGAAGATTCACCTTAAAGTTTTGGGAAATGACCTGACCTGTCAACACAGCATTACACACTTGTGTGTTTTCATTTGGGCAAAACATTATCTTGACTCTTTTTAAGACCAGATTTAGTATGTGAGAGTAAAACTTAAACTATGTCTCTTTTCACTTACTCCAGACCGACTGCATTCTTTAAAATAGATCTCTCTTTCTTTTCTTATTGAAGAGAGATTAAACTTTTCTCTCAGGAGATTCCAAGTACTACTCCTTGGAAAGAAAGCCTTGTTTTATGTTTCAGGAAAGGTCTTAATAGTAGAATGTATGTGGGATGCATCAAGAATCTGGAAATATCTCGTTCCACCTTTGACTTGCATAGAAATTCATATGGAGTAAGAAAAGGCTGTGTACTGGAGGTAGGAGACTTTAAAGTTTTATAACCTGATCTTTTTTTTTCTGAAATAGTGAATAGTGGTGTTTACAGTGAGTTGAAATGGATTTATCCTTAAAAATTCTAAGGTAATCTAATCCATATTTGATTTTTTTTTTTCTTACGATACACTATGTAGGGATAAATACAGTAATTATTTCTATTCTTCATAAAATAGCCTATTCACAGTGTGAGCATCATGAACAATGGATATATTGAGTTGGTACCTAAGTCCTTAAGCCCAGAGTCAGAACTGATGGCAACTTTTGCTACAAAGAACAGCAGTGGCATCATCCTTGCTGGACTCAGCAGGGGACTGGAAAAGCGACAACGAAGACAAGCACACTTGGCAAGTACTGAAAACAAAGATTTTTAGGGGATTGTTTTTGCCATTTTTATTTTGTAAAATCAAGTCAGGTTGCTATTGTGTATCTGGTAGACAGCTGGAACTTCTAGGATCCAAAGACAAAATCTTACTGTTTCCTGCTCTAAGAGAAGGAGAGAGAGAGTGTGTGTGTGTGTGTGTGTGTGTGTATAAAAAACCTGCACTTCAACTGGAGTTATTTTGACCAGAGAAATGTCCAGCTTTTGTGTTTGCTGTTAGAAGGCTTTGCACTCTGAGAGGTACCAATACAATTCCTACTAGTCTTCGAGTTACGTTAAAAAGTTTTCAGCAAGGTTGGAGGTAAATTTTTCCCCTATGTGTTCTTTTTAAATACTAAATGAGTGTCTGAAAATTGAGCCTATAGTTAAAAATTAATCCTCTGATTAAATCTACAGCCCTTCTTTTCCATCATGCTGATTGATGGTCATCTTGCAGTGCATGTTAATGCTGGAGACAGAGCAAGTACTAGGAAAGTAGTTCTTCAGTCTGCTAATGGAACATACAGTGATGGACAAGAACACTCTGTCATCCTGATTCGGAATAAGAGGTACCCATGACTGCAAAGAGTACTACCTGTTTAATTATTGTATGTTGTTGTCAGTTCACTGCACTCTCTGAGGAATTGCCTTTGCTAGCTTATTAGGTGGGATAATCAGGGCTGTGTTTTTCTGCTGTCAATGCAGATGTTCTGATTTACATGGTAATTGTATACAGCATAGAGCCGCTGATAGAGGTGTAGCTAAAAGCTCTCAAAATCTCTAGACAGCTTGGGGCACTTGAGTACAAGCATACTAAGTAGTATTAGAAAAAAGATATACAGCTCTCAAAATAATTTAGAAAGATATTTCATGAAACTTTGCATGTTAAAAATCATCTAAAGAAGGATTTCCAGTTTTAAGACATTGAAAGAATTATTAAAGTGATGGAATCTTTATTTATTAGAAGAGGACATTTTTGAGGCTAATAGGAATGCTTTTCATCTGAAAATGACTCTCTAAGACCTTGTTGAATGTTTTCCCTACTTTATCTTTTTCAGGGTCATAACTGTACAGGTGGATGAAAGTAAACCTGCAGAATTGAGGCTTGGTTCAGCAGCAGAAATGAGCCCCATTAATATTTCCAGCTTCTATGCTGGTGGCATTCCAGCAGGAGAGGGCATCTTAGGGCTAAAAATGGCTGGCTCCTTTCATGGCTGTATCAGCAACCTTATTTTTAACAAGGAGTAAGTCGGGGGGGGGGATAACTGCCTTGTTTTGGAAATCTGTGTGTAGTAATTGTTAAATGTAGTTTGGGATCTCCTGCATGACACTTCCATTTGCTTCGTTTTTAACATAAGATAGGCATGATACTCATGATCTGGGTATTATAACAGCCAGAAAATTGATATTACCAGCTAAATAGCATTAAAAATATCTTTGATGTTTCTAGAGCTGCTGCACAAAACACAGCTTTCTCTACTATAATTGCATCTGCAGTGACAGACAGAATGGTTTTCCAAAAATACTGTAGATTCATATTGTTCTATGAACAAATTATTTGCCACTTCTCAATCTGTTTGTCAGATGCCTCTTTCCTTTTCTCCTGTTGCTACTGAAAGTCCTTGAGAAATACTCTCCTTCTGCTTGGGAAATAAGCAGAAATGCACCTCTTAAAATGTACTTTTTAAAAAAAATACAGGCTTTTATATTTCACCACTTCCATGAAGTATGAACACGTGGATATGGACAGCTGCTTTCTGTCAGACAAGCCTAAACCAGCTGTACAGCCATCAGACTCTGCGATTCAACCTGAACTTAAGGCTGTACCAGTTCCCCTGAGACCTCTCACAGATACAAAAAAAGTACGTATTGCAGCAAAGTTTTATTACTGCCTCTTTTGTCCTTTCTTTGGGGAGAATTATCAAATTATAGACTGTGTATATTTGCTTCCTCTGTGGTATAGAAGGGTTCAATGGACATATATTTGAAATTATTATTTCCTATAGAAAAATAGATACTAACCTTTGTAGCAGCCTGTTGGCCATTTGGAATGGAAATGTAGTTAGGTTTATCACTCTTCAGGTAGCAACAACAGAAAAAAAGAAAAGAAAAAGTGGAATGATGATCTCCCAACAGAAGGACTTGACAGTAACTATTATCTCTAGTATATTCCTGCCAAAGGGACTCTGTGCTGAGATTTGCATTAGCTGTGCAGTTCTGCATTCACATTTTCCTGGTCACACACATGCAGTCTCTGCTCTGTGTCAAAGAGGAGGCACAAACCACTTGAGAGACACACAGTGTCTGAATGCAGCTTGCATGGCACCTGTTTCCTCTCACACAGACCCTGTTCCCAAGAGAGGAGGCAGCATTACTTCTCTCCTCCTGCAGCTGCACATCTTTATAATGAAGGGTTTCCAAAGCATCCTGAAACCATTTTCCTGTGGCAACAGAAAGCAAGATTTTATACATTTGATTTTATAAAAAAGCAAGATTTCATACATACAACCGTGACTATAAAAAGAAATAAATTGTCCTTTGAGCTAAAGTATAGCTTTGGCTCATACTCTGTTACTCAGCTTTCCATACCCCAAATCATAACAAAAATGTGTGTCCTCATAAAATGGGAAAATATTCCTACCAAATCTATATGATTTTCACACTGCAGTTGTGCTTCTAGCATTGGTTATCAAAAGGGTTATCTTTGAAGAAAAATAGTGAATGTATCTCAAACTACAAACATTTCTCAGTAGAAAAGGCTAGTGCTGTCGACAAGACATAGCTTAATCATTAAAACTTGGTCTTTTTGAGCCTGAAGATAGGTTGGAATGCTTGTGAGTTTAGTTAATTGATGCTTTGCTGTGTACTTTGTGGTTATCTTGTGGCTCAATTTTGCTTTTTACAAAGCTCTATGCAGACACACTGTCATTCAACAGTTGCTGGGCAGCACCTGATACTGTTCTCTTGATAGAGTCATTTCATTAACAGGTAGTTTGTGCAAAAGATGAGCTGCCTGATCATGTTCAAGGTGCCCATCAGTTTGGACTTGCCAAAGGCAGCCACTTGACCCTGCTCTTCAATCAGTCTGCTGTCAGGAAGAAGTGAGTATATCCTGAATTACACATGCACACAGTGTTATTTTGTATTGAGCTACAAGAAGTGCAGTGATGGTTTTCATGATTGATCACTGCTTTGCCAGCTTTGAACATGGCCCTCACTTCAGGTTTCTGTGGGCTCCTCATGGAAGAAAGTATCATATCCCAGGTTAATGATCACGAGTTCAGTAACTCATGGTCGGAGTTCGGCATTTGTTTTCCTCTCAGACTTAAGAGTCTCACTGTACCTTCTGTAAGTACTTTGATTTCTTTTTCCCGCATACAGAGGTCACATCTGGTCCCTATTCCTTTGTCTGATGCAGATAACATCTCACCCTCTCCTCTCTATTTTCTGCAAGTGCACCTTCCATATTTGAAGGTGCACTTGAAGGAGACAAGACTACTGAGAAGAGTAATTTTGTTGAGACTTAATGTGTGATAGCTTCTCTGCCTCTTTTACTTGTTTGAGAGGTTCCCAACAAGGTTACCAACACACAGCCTGCAAGTCACTTGTATTTGCTTCTTTCAACTCAGGAAGTCTCCACAGGCATAGAGAAAAGAGTGGTTTTTCCTTTTAGCCCTTCTGTTACAGCTACTGAGCAAAGGACATTGCAGAGGATTGATGCCATGTCGTCTGAACCTGTTGTCTCCATAATAAATGGCTCATTCATCTCCTCTACTTTTTAAGCCTCCCTCCATTCTCAGTCTGCCCATTATTTCCCAGCAAGCCTGGCTAATAGTAATGGATGTCATAAAGTTATCCTGGAATGGGTTCCTTTCCTGGGGCAATAGGCAAGCCTGCAGTCACAAGCAGCTGAGCCTGTCCCTCTTAAAGTTCATCTCACTCTTTGACAAGCACCTTTCTATTCTGACAGGTACAGCACTGATTTCCATTATGTAATACATTACAAGTCATGCTTTCTTAGAATCAACGCAAATTCTGCTTTTCTGGCCTTTGTAATAATAAATCTCTTTCATAATAATAAATTGGTTCAGGCTGTTCTCTGTGTCCAGAAAAGCTTTTCATTACTGCAGAAGAAATATATTTCAGTAACACTGAATTTTTATTGTCTAGACTTTCCATCCAGCTGAATCTCAGAACCTTTGCCTCCAGTGGCCTGATTTACTACATGGCTCACCAAAACCAGGTTGATTATGCAGCCCTACAGCTTTATGGGGGACAGCTCCATTTCTCATTTGATTTAGGCAAAGGAAAAGCGGTAGCTCTTCACCCTGCTGTTATCAGTGACGGAAAATGGCATATGGTAGGTGGTCGCCAATCTTGTGCTCTATTTTCTCCTCCCTGGAGGTACAGGTATGGATTTTGCCTGCCCTATCTGTATGCTTTCTGTGTTGCAAAAGCAAATTGGTTCTAACCCAATCATGAAGTCATTCAGAAAACTTTTATTTGATAATAATTTCCTTTTAAAATTGTCATTAATTGTACATCAAATCCATCTTCCAACTACTGTCAAGTATCTCAAATTATTTAGGAATGAAATAGTTCACCAACTGTGTAGTGATGGTCATCTTCAACAGAGAAGGACCAAATAGAGAAGTGTAAAATATCTTTCTTTTTCCACAGAGAGCTTTCAATGCATTATATTACCAAAGACCTGCACTTCAGTGTGTGACAGGGTGACAGAGATTTGTGGATGCACATTTTCTCTTTTCCCCCACTTACCACTTATTACCTGAGCATGTCACAGCAGCTAGTGACAACAGGGAAGAACTGTCTTTCCTTTCCGTAGTTGAGGCAACATGAGAAAGGGGGACATTTGAAATGAATGGAGGCTGGAAGGGGAAGACTTCTCTTAAGTAGAGTTTGAGAAGAAATTATGTCTACAGCTTGGAGGTGTCACGTAGCACTCAGGGCCTTCTGCACAAAGACTGTGTCAGTCTCTGTTGGCCTGGTTCCTTTGAGCAGCCCACCTACTACTGGCTCTGGCTTTCTTTGTGAGAAGTGACTGTGATGTCTGCAGGAGTTTTAGAAGTAACTCCGAGGACAGCACTTTTCCTAAAGGCAGGTGAGGATGACAATATTCATCCTGCTAAACTTCCCCTCCCTTATCCACATGTAAAGCCTTACCTCTCGGAAGTGGCTTCTGTGGGACAAAGTGATTGATGACACAAAGCTGCCAGCTTTCCTAGGTGCCTTGGGAATCAGCAGAGTTCTTTTTGCTTTTCATAAATAATCAGCAGAAGAAAAAACAGTGAAAACTAACATGAAGAAAACAAACGTGAACTTCTGTCAGAGATACCGCAATTAAGCTCTGCTGCCCACCCTGAAAGGAAGAACTCTCCACGACCTACAGCTGCGTATTTAAAATTACATTTACTCACATAAAACTCATACTGATGCTATCCACATTTTAAGAGATTCCATACAAGAGCTGACCCAGGACTACCCAGGACATGAAAGCAGGAGATTCAGACTTCTTCGGAGATTAAGGCTGAGTCATACTGCTTCCCAGCTGGGGGTAATCATTGCAATCCCTCTGCAATGAATGTGAACTAATATGCATTGCTACTGAAAGAAGCACCACTTCTTTTCATTCTCTGCCCTCTGCCCATACCACCCTGCTTTGCCCCTTTATCCCCTTATCAGCCCAAATGTTCATGAAACTTCATGTTGGACCTAGTCATGATTCAGAGTGGGGCTAAAAGTAAACAGAGAAGGATAAATGGCTAGCTGACTTCAAATAAAGTCCCTTAGCCACATGTGAGTAATTGTTTTAGGGCAAGGAGGGCATAGGGACATGAGTGAACAAGATGGGCAGAACTGCACAGCTTTTTGGTCATAGCAAATGTAGCACTGCCTATCATAAAATGACAGCATAGGAAGGTGCACTTCAGAGAGCTGAGATGGCTCAGCTGTAGGGCAGCACAATAATTGCAGGAGACCAGCACAGAACGCCTTTCTCCAAACTCAGTGACGTACCCATATCCTAAGGCAATAAACTGGTGATTTAAAGAAATGATAAAACAGTGAAAGCCTTAGGCAGGACAATATGAAATCATTATGAGCCCTTGGGAAGGCAAGGAAGCTGTTTAACTGCTCAGTTGCATTCGGAAATGGTCTCAGCCTCAGGAAGAATTTCAAGAGCGTGTCTGAGAACAGAATGTCATAGCAATTGAACCACTAAACAATTGTCTTGCTTATTTCTGTGGCAAATGATGACTACGTAACCAATTTAGCTCACTCATTTATGTTCGCATGATTTCCTTTTTTCCAGGTAAAGACGGAATATGTTAAAAGAAAAGGCACAATCATTGTGGATGGACAGGAGTTGGTAGCAGTCAATGCGCTGGGAGATGGTAGCACCTTGGATGTGGAAGGGAAGCTCTATGTGGGAGGACTCCCCTTAGACTATGTGCCAAAGAATCTTGGGAATGTAAGAAGGGGTGGGGGGGATGTCTCTGGCATTTTGCAAGACTAGAATGAGCATAGTGCAGCAAACATGTCTAATTCAGCATCCGGTCTCTGACAGGCTAAAAAGAAATACTTAGGGAAAGAAGCAACAAGGAACGTAATGACCCTTTACCAGATAAATCTTTCTAGCTTTCTATGGCTTAATGACTCCAACTACAGCTTGTATCCTCGTGTGTTAGTAACAGCCCTTAGCAGAACTTTTTTTCATTCTGTTTCTCTGTTAAAAATGGATAAAGAATATAAATTCCTGTCTTTCACAGTATAAGGTAAAAACATGACCTACAACCTCAGACGTTGTGGTACCTGAGTCCTATTGCATTCAAACAGGAATTAGGTGCCTTATACATCTCTGAAAGACTGGGTTTAGCTGTCTTTAGATTAAAGCATATTTTTAATACATGCTTTTAGAGGGTAGGTTTTTGTCACCTTCCTTCTTGTGCAGCCCATTATATCAGCGAGGGTTCCGGTGATGACGATAATGTGTCTCATAGAATTGTAGAATATCCTGAGTGAGAAGGGATCCTCAAGGATCGTCGAAGTCCAACTCCTGGCCCTGCACAGGACACCCCAAGAGTCACACCACATGCCTGAGAGCATTGTCCAAAGGCTTCTTGAACTCTGTCAGGCTGGTGCTGTGACCACTTTCCCTGGGGAGCCTGTTCCAGTGCCCAACCATCCTCCAGAGTGACTCAAATGAATCTTTTTGATGAAGAGAACTTGCAAAATGCCATACAAAAATCTCAGTTTACTCATTAATTTGCTGAAGCATGTTTGGAATGTTTTTAACTGTTGAGTGTATCCCTGCTCACAGTCAAACAAATACAGTTCTTTCTGTATGTTACAGACAGTGTATACTCTGCTTCTAAACTATTTGATTTTGACTCTAAGGCATTATGTACCTTAAATAACTATACGCAATAATAGAAATTTAATTGTGTAAATATTTTAGATTCTGCTGTGTTTTTTCCAGATAACATTTCATCTACAATAACATCAGGTGAATCACTAAGAGAGCATTGCAGCAGTTTGTACTGAACATTATCTCTTATATTTCCATATGCTTAGGTTACTCACAGTATTCCTGCCTGCATTGGTACCATGACAATTAATAGCAAACAAGTGGACAAGGAGAGTCCTGTCTCCATCTTTGCTGTGAATAAATGCTATGAAACGGTGCAGGACGGTACTTTCTTTGATGGAAGTGGCTTTGCTGCCCTTGGTAAGTGTCATTAAATGAAAGCAGTACCTTACTGAATTAATGTTAATGGAAACATGCTCCTCTTAGGTCTTACTGGAACTATGTGTAATTAACTGACTCCTCACACAATGAGTGTATGCCCTGCGTATGGATTTCTAACTGAGTCCCTTTACTCCATACACCCAAAAGTGATGATTTCTGCAAAGGGCTATCTTGCACAAATAAAAGAGCTATTTAGCACTGGGAAAGAAATGAACTACTTCTTTCTTCAGCTAAGTATATCCATATTCATGATGTTAAGGTCTGTTAGAGAATATGAAGACAAAACACTTATGAAGTAATATAAAGGATTACATTTGTGTTCTTTACTGTTTCTTACGAATGAGATAGAATAGATTACATCTGAATCAATGGAAAAAAAACTTATTTGGGAATTTATCTTTTCCAGTACAAAATGGGAATTATGACTTTGGAAAACTTATTTTCCAGAGGTTCTGCAAGGTCATATTCCAGCAGCATAATTAACAAGCTTTTTAGACCTTTTAATGATGATATATATATTTTACTTTGTTCTGTGAGTTGCAAGTCTTCTGCTAGAGTCTTCTAACTTCTTTTCAGTCAGAGAAGGCTACAAAGTGCGGTCTGATGTGAATGTCACCCTGGAGTTCCGTACGACAGCAGTGCACGGGGTTCTTCTCGGGGTCAGCAGTGCCAAGGTTGATGCCATTGGACTGGAGATTGTACATGGCAAGGTAGGCTGCCCTGTGCCGGCACACTCATTTCACAAGGTTCGTTTGAAACTGGAAGGCTAAAACTCTTGGAATGCATGAAATACACACCAGTGAAGTGTGATGGAGGCAACTTCCCACAGAATGAATACGGGACAGACTTTCAGTCTCAAGGTTTCTCATTGCCATCATATGACAAAGTGTGCGATTAGTAGAAGTCACTGGAACTTTTGGATTTTTAATTAGTGTAATTTATGTTAGTGTGCAGCGACTCTGACCTCCTGTATTACATACCTTGTATGTTAGACCAAATATATATCTTTTTTATGGCTTAATACTTTTTCTGCCATAAAGCTATCCTTGTCCTTGAGAAAAATATTACATATACAATGCACACTGTTTTGTAACCTCTTCTTCAATATTCATAAGCAATTAACTCATTCTCTACTTCTACTGGCCATTATGCTCCATAAACCTTTTAACAATCAATATACATAGTTCTCCAGTCATCTCTTGCATAAAAAATATACACTTGATTGCTCTTAAGTGTTTGTTTTTGCAGAAATAGCTCATTTTTTATTCAAAGCTTCCTAGCTAGAGACAGTGTTAAATATCAGTGTTTCTGTGGGTCATGCTTTCCCAGTTAACACTTAAATATTAACCCTCACCACAGAGCTGAGGAAATGTCCGCTGCTTTGAAAAATAAATACGTGAAAAAAATCAATACATTTATTGGCAATGACAAGTGCTTTCACTCCATTCTTCTGTCTCTTCACTTAGATACAGTGAATCTTCTTTCAGATTTCTCAAGTCTCAGGTTCTGTGAAAAACATCTTGATTTATATTTGTAAGAAACATTGAAACCCCTCCTGAAGTGTATCAATGGACCATTGCATAGGTAGATCTGTCTTTTAGATTTTAAAAAACACTTTAATAGGGATCTACTCTATCCATCAAAGTAAACATTAACCTTGCATATTGCCAAACGTTTAAAACGGAAATCTCTGCACCAGTGTGATTGTGCTTTTATCTAGGCAGATTAGTTCTTGTATTCTTACTTTAGATCTTCATTGGCATCTGGCTGTTTGCACAGGTTTTATTCCACGTCAACAATGGAGCTGGCAGAATAACGGCTACATATGAACCAAGAGGCACAGATAGTTTGTGTGATGGGAAATGGCACAAACTTCAAGCAAACAAGAGCAAACATCGCATTTCACTGATAATTGATGGGAATTTGGTTCACACTGATAATCCCTACATCCAGTCAACATCTGCAGATACGAACAATCCCATTTATGTTGGAGGTTATCCTGGTAGGTACAATAATATTTCCCTTTCCTTCTGTCCTTCCTGTGCTCACTCTCACAAGAGTGACACTTAACACGTGCTTGCTTTTGGTTTGCCATGGGAATTGTGACTGTGTACAGCACAGCTGTTGCTTCATATTCTGCTAAAATAGTTTCTATTTTAACTTCAAAAACACCCATGCAGAGTGACTTTCTCCTCTGTTTTTCCCTCTCATCTTCCTTCGTCCCCTGGGAAGAACTATTTCTGCAAACTCTGCCAAGTTATTGCCATGCATGGCTTATGCTTGAAGGGAGCAGTGACTGTCCATGTTGGGATGTCACAGTTCATCCAAACACGAATGGAACTTGATGCTCCTCAGGTGTTGGTTTTATCTCTCATTTCAGAGGGGGGAGAAGTTTAATAACCTGGATCTTCATATTCTTTCAGTTTGGGAGAAATAGATTTTACATATTTCATGTTTGCTTTTCAGCTGATGTGAAGCAAAACTGCCTCACAAGCAAGAGCTCATTCCGTGGCTGTTTGAGGAACCTTGTTTTGACTAAGGGCCAACATACAGAATTGTTTGACTTTAGCAGAGCTTTTGACCTGCGTGGAGTGTTTCCTCATTCCTGCCCTGGAGCTGAGCACTGAACTGTAGCAAAGCCTGTCTGGACTGAGAGAGGGTTTTTTTTTTTCTGTCAATCTGGTTTTTTGCATTCTCATTTCATAATGAAAAAAAGAACTGGTAAGAACCTGCATCTCTTTGATTTTTCTGGTTGTTTTCCAACTCAGGTCATTTATTTTTTTTTAATCAGAAGCTCTATGCCTGCATTTTAACTAAATGGTTTTAAACAACAAATACCTCTACAACAATTTTAATGGCATTTATTGGGTATTTTTCTTTTGGGAATTTTATTAATCAGTGTTTACAGTATGTTTTCTTTTGATTACTTGACAGTATTTCATTTTATTGTGTGTTGCCTGTTTTATAAGACCGTGATAATTTTGGACCACATAATAAAACTACAATAAACGGCATTATTTCCTGTAGTTCAGTTGTCCATGTGTTTTAGTTAGAAGAAAAAGAGCCAGAAGGCTAAGAAGTTACAAGTATGCCCACTGCAGGGAGGTTGGAAATAGATAATCTTAAGGCTTTTTCCAATCCAGGCCTTTATATGACTCTGATTCTATGGAATGTAAGTGGACATAGTCCAGCAGAGGGAGCAGGAGACTGACTAAAATTTTTGAAGGCATAATTTTGAAGGTCTCAGATTCAGAGTTTAATGAATTGCATTTTCTTGGTTACACTTCATAGGGTGGCTCCAGTTCCTTTTCCTTCTGCCTTAATATCCAGTGCTTCTGACCCTCATTATAGATACATTGGCTAGAAGGATTATGCTCCTGTTCATGCTTTCATGGAATCAGCTTCAGGACGAGCAGTGTCTTGGCATCATCTCTATGGCACAGAGATGCCTGTGAAGTGATGTGTGCTGAAGGAATAATTTGGGTCTTATTTGGGAAGAACTATCTATTTCGGCAATGAAAACTAATGCATCATTCTTTGGAAAACAGTATTTCTTACAGGACACAGTGAGGCACTTTTGAGGCCAGTCTGCATTTGTATCGTTGTCTTTTCTTACTGTGCCTGCTCTGTTTCTAAAACGAGTCTTCCAGTAGTTCTCTTGAGCCAGGTTTGGGGGACGTGTGCTCAATCTGAATCGAGTAAGGACATCCATTCATCAACTGGCCAGATCACTGAGCAGTGACAAAAGTGTCTCATACTTTAATATGCACCTATAATAAAGATAGTTCTTTGCAAGTCACTTCCATGTCCTTTTTTTTTCCCTTTGAACTAGCAGTATTTTTGTTCACTCCTTCCAATTTTATTTGGGTTTTACTATGCATTTGTCCAATCTGTTCTAAAGTTAATTTTTCTCTATGTGTTTTGTACTACTTTTAAAAGTACTGGCTGAAATGAAACTCCAAAGCAGTTTGCCATTGCTTTCAATGAGGCAGGATTCCAAGCAGTGTGTTTTGTACATTGCATCGAGGCAGTCCAAGAGAAGAGCTCCCGGAGGAAAGAACTCCTCCACTTCAGCAAGGGTGGCAGAACACGGTCCTCTGTACAGCTGTTCAAGTGCTGTAACAGCACAGTTGCTTTTAAAACAAATACACCACTGCTTTTTCTAATTTCTGCCCCCTGCTTCTTTCCAAAATACACGTGTTTATATCTGAAGAGCTGGCTTTGTTGTATTGTTTTTATTTTTGACACGGATACAATACAATGGACACACTCTGCTGTACAAATACACTTACGTGTTGGCGTACTTCAACAAAACACATAACGTAATGAGGATTGTAAGGGAAACAAACATACAACACTTTGCTTTGATTAGTGGCATTGTATTATTTTCCAGAGAAGACACACATTAATAGAAACCCATTGAAAAATAAAAATGCAACACCGTGTGTTTGCATTCGTTGTCTATTAACTTGAACATCTGATCTCACAAGGTTCATATTACAAGCATAATTTAGGCAACGTGGTTTGGATAAAATTTCATCCATATCAAGAAATTTGTATTTTACTAGATATTTTTTTGTGATTTCAAATCTTGCCTCATACAAAAAGAAATACTATGTCACTGTTAATGTGAAATTGATCATACATTAAGTAGTAAATGTGTAAGCCAAAATATTTTTCCTGGAAAATGCAGAGTGAGGTAGTTAATATTATACATGGACACAGACACATTTGCACACACGCATACTTTCTAATGACATTAGCTGCATATACAGGTTAAAGCATTCCAGTCTGTTTTGCAACACCTGCTTTTTACAATACTCTCTATGTGCTGATATGCAAAATGCTGTCCTTGTAGAACCGTGGAGTAAATAAATGCTTGAGGCATCTTTGGAATTTCAATAAATTTCTCCCTGCTTGCTATCACTTTCTTATTAACAGCTTTCACGTATGTTACTTTTTGTTAGGTGACAATCCCCTTGTAACTTAGTTTTGACTTCAGTTTCTGTTAGGAAGAACAAAATTCCTCATGCCTCCACCAGCATCTTGAAATACAAGACCTAAAGTTGAGACCTCATATTTCAAAATGCCATTGTTCCATTTGTCTGCTGCATATTAAATCAAGTTGGAGTACCAAAAGGATACAAAACAACTAAATGTGGAACAGTATTAACCACACTACACATGGGTCATTAGGGCCATTTGTATCGAGAGAGTTTTGACATTCTGTTTCAGAGACAGGACATATTTGGCCACGCTGTAATAGTCTGGGCACTCTATGTAGAATCTGGTTCATCTGCTAATGTGCATGTCTTATAAAGTTACAGGCAGTTTTAGCATAAAATAAGAGCTTACAGGGTGGATTTTATTACATCATATTTGACTTTCCTAAGTTGTGAAGTGGTAAAAGTCTTCCAAAACCCCCTTGTATTCTATATGGAACACAGGGAGATCTATTTCAGAAATAACATTGATGAGGTCCAGAACATGCTGAGCAAGTTGCAGTGTGAACACAGGGCTGCTCTGTTCTTTCCCTTGCACAGCCATTGAGCACACAGAGTGAAGTGAGTGGGTGAGATGGAGGAGGTCGATGTATTTGTCTGAAAGTGTTGTAGGAAGTTAGCTCATTTGCTATGACATTTCAAATTATTTTCTTAATGTTTAGGCTTTCTGTATAGTCACAGAATGCCTTTTAGTTGTCTATAAATACAATGATGCTTAGCATTTATAAGATTCTCTTTGTATTCGAAGTACTTTCCACGTAAAAAACCTTTGCTGAGTTTGTTCTTCCCAGATGGATGTTTATAACTCTTGATCTGCTCTGGGAATTGTTTGGCTGCCTCTGGGAGTAGAATTTAACTAATTCTCATGTTGCCTTTATATGGAAAGTGCTAGTCTTGCTTTACAGCTGACAGACAAGGGCAGCATAAGCAGAAAGAGCTGTCCATTGCCACAGAGGGAACTGAAGGGTATTGGGAGCAAAGCACATGACAAAACATTTATGCTTAGTCCTATAAACAAGCCACAGATCTACTCTCTCTTGTACACTTAAAATAAATAGTTGTCAAAATAAGGAGTGTATTTTATAATACAATTGTCCTGGTTTTTTCCTGGCTGGAACTACGTCTCCTTTAGTGTTACGAAGAAAAAGAAAAAACAAAACCAAAATGAAACAAAAAAACCCAAACCAACCAGAAAGTTAAAAATGTCACTGTTTTAAAGAAAATGAAGGGATAATGTTGCTAAATTTTTATCATATTTTGTCAAGAAGATAAGAAAGAAGACAAGATCTGCCCTCAGTAGACATTATTGTTGCTGGTAAAGTTAACTGTTTTAATGTTGATTTTTTTCACTGACCACTAACAATGAAAGTTAACTACTGGAGAACACTATTAACTTGACACATTTTAGAGCTCTGCTTCTGTTTCAGATCCTCATTGTACAGCTTCAGCAGAGCATCACAGGTTGCAGGCTTTCTCTGCAGGACAGCAGACTTCACGTTTGCCTGGATGACTTGGTTCAGAGTGCTTTTACATTGCTATGTGATAAACAGAGCTTCTGCCTCATCTCTGTGTCCAGATCAGGAACAGAAATCATTGCTCAGGCTGGGGGTGGTTTCATAGTGCACCATTATCTAATCATGGGGACACTGCAGTACAGTTGAAGGCATTGGTTCCCACTTATTGCATATGACACAAATGAAAAAAATACTTGGCTCTTTTCCAGACATTTGTGATTTCCCTACTCAACAAACTTCTTTCAGTTCAGCATAGCCCAAAGTGAGATGACCAAGTGAAGAACATTGCTTGCTCTTGTGACTAGCTCCAAACCAGACATCCTATCCGACGTTCCCAATGCAGTTGCAGCCTACTACTCTCTTTTCAGCCTGTGTGTTTTCTTAGACTGCCTGCCAGCTGCAATTTGCTGTGTATTTGTAAAACCCCCAGCACAACTGGGCCTAGTTTGGCTATGGTTTTAAAGATGTAATGTGTAAATTATTAAATTCCTTTTCTCATTGGAAGCCCTTTTTCTTCTCCATGCTGTATTATACAAGACCTGAAAAAAGATTTCTCTTGTCGATGCAGCTGAAGAGTATAAAAATTGCTTACATATTAAAGCTAAAATAAACAAAATAAAAAGAATTAGGTTACAAATTAGAAACTATAGTGTTTAACAAAAAAGGTGATGACTAAGTGGCACCATTAACACATCTCATAGTCTGGCATTACACAGATTTAATTCTGAGGGTGTCAAGTAAAAGGCAGAGCTAAGGGCGTATACCCCTTCTCACCTAGCCTTTGTCTCCTGAAACTTGTGTGATAGGGAGAGCATGGTTTGCGGCATTACAATTGCACACAGCTAAGGGATCCAGACAGACGAGTTTGGAAGACTGGTAGTGAGATATACAGTGGTACATATGTTGAGCAGTACAGCCGTCTATAGTTCCTCCTCCAGCCTCCCTCCCCCAGTATCAGGTACTCATGAGGAGTGACTGAGAGACACAGGTATTGCAGTAATACACACTCTGGGTTTACTTTCAGCAGAAAGGTTTTGTTTTTTCACACAGCTGTCTCTGCACTGCTGCATGTTGAGTTCCTGCCTTCCACGCCTGACAGACGCCTTCTCTTCTCCAATGTCTCTGTCGTGCTTCTGTGTTATGCTGTTAGTCAGTAGTGTTTCATTCATCTGATGCCACTGCATTATTTCCAAAAATCTGTGTTCTGACACCGGGTCAGGAAACGAACGACTCATCCGCGACAGGTTGTTTTCTGTGCACCGTACCTTGGTCTGCCCTCCTCACCTCCTGGGCCAATTGGCACAAGTGTAGTCCATATGAAAGCATAACTAATGGGATATTTTTCCAATGGTTCAGAAGCTGGAATACCAAAAGTACTGTGTGCTGACCATCAGTTAGACAGTACAGTAGGAAGGAATGATGTCCTGTAGCTACCATTTTGTTCTGTCTCTGCAAGAGTTGCTTAAAATGACAGGCATCACTCTTGTCCATTTGGCTTTTGCCCAGTATACTGCTGCCTTCTGCTTCAGCTGGCTTTTGGTTTTATCACCCATTCTGCCTGAGGATTTGCACGGTAGACATCTAACATGAATGTATCCGGATCCAAACAGTGCTGACCTGAAAAGGAAATTGCCAGCCATGAATCACAGGATGTTCTGAGCACATAGGGACAGAACTGTGTTAAAATGTCCTTGAACATTTCTGACTTGCACACAGCAAGCCGAGGTTGGTGTGTCCATCCAGCTAACATCTTGCCTGGATACAGAGTGCCTTTTGTAAATTCGCCAGTGATTTTATTCTCTGAGAGTCATGAATTCACTTTCATTTCCAGGCAGGATGTCCTGCATTACACTGAGTTATGGACAAGACATTTAGTCAAATGGTGAATATGGTTTCTTTAGAAGCATCAACAACACTGTTTAAGTGCTACAGTATGGAGGGTTTTATTTCTTTGGATTTACTGAGGTGGAATTACAACTCTCTGACTTCTCTTCTACACTATTTATAAATGCTGAAAAAGTAGCTCTGTAAACAATGTGTTCCCATCCAGCAGGGTCTTGTAAAGAAATACAGGGACTGTATCAAGGTTTTTGGCAGTTGCCAATTTGTTGCTTAAAAAAAAAAAAAAATCCTCTGAACTCTGCTGTTTCATTAGCTGGTGATTGGGAAGTTGTGGCTGTGTTTGCCAGAAGGAGCCATTTCATGCCTCTTAGTTAAGTAATAAGGCAATAAATTCTAGAGTTAAGTTGATTTGTTGGACTATATTGCACTTACTTGGGGTAATGAAGTCATTTAACTGGTGAGGTTACTTTGCTGTGACACAGGATTATGGTAAAATTTTTGTATGGTTACTTATAAGGTCACTGGGGTCCTAATGATTTTTATTCAAGTGAAAGCAATATAAATGAATTAATGCATAATCAGTGGACTAAGGTACCCTGAAGGATCTAGGACTACAAAAATAATTTTAAATGAAGATGCAAATTAAATGTTCCAATTTTTTGAAAGCCCATGGTGGGAATATTTGGGATTGTTTCAAAAGGTGTTTAGGATCTTTTTTCTGTTTTAGCATCAGTTGGTCATCCTGTCTAGACAAGCAAAACAAATCACTGATCCAATTTAGCTTTGTGCGCCATCAGTAATAAAGGCTGATTCCTGATTGCTGCTGAAGTAAGTCTGTGATGTTTTGTAATAACTTTACAGAAACTCTTTAGAGCTGAATCTAGAAGAAATAAGAAATAATCTAATCAGATAATTCACAACTGACTCCAACAGAGCATCCAGAATTTTGGTTTGAACAGAGAAAGGAGAGAGCCAGGATTGTGCAATATCAAATTAAAATCTGTTTTTTGACCTTTAGGCCAGAAACCTGTGGGGTAAGCCACTGTTGTTGTTTTTACGAGAAGTGTCACTGCATGAAACAGAAGAAGACAAAAGCCCTATTGCAAGGAATTTGCAGTCTAAATAAAGCACACAGGTTAGTGTGAGTATAGAACACCCGCATGTGCAGGGGCTGAATTCTCAGTTCTGTGGGTTTTTATTTGAGGGAGGTTAACACTTAGATACAGTAAGAAAGAAAGGTCTTGGAAAACGTCTTGACAGCAAGGTGGAATGTGCTTGCAAGAGGAAGACTACGGATCTCTTAACCACGGAAAAATGCTCAGTTATGAGAGTGAGAGAGGTAAGCAAAAGGTCAGATGCATTTGGCAAGACTTTAAGGAGTGCTGCTGAGATCCAGCCGCTGGGTTCATTCTCTCCTGTGGGGTACCCCTCCAGTCACGCCAAAGTTGGAATAAATAACGACATTGATTTTAACAGCTTTTGGGTCAGGCTGCTTTCCTCCAAATGGACTGGAGGGTAGGAGAGACCCAGCTGTGTCAAAACAGTGTTGCCCTGAGGTGTTTTAGGAGGATAAGGACAGTCAGAATCAATTTTCAAAATTGAGACCTACCTATATTTCCTCCAATTTCATGTAAACTTTGGATCTGGCCTCTCACGTTCTGTGATGATCCACGGCTAGGATGGAAAAAAACCTTTCAGTCTGACTTTCTGTTGTAACCACTGCCTTATCACCCACCATCTATGGTAAGCTAAAGTTTAATATTTTTCCCCTGTGAACTGCCTTATCAAAAGCAACAACTACCAAATGGACCACTGCAGAATAATGAACCTGCTACAAAGGTAGATTACTGCATCACAGTCAACTAAACCTTCTACATTATTTATTTTATATTATTTATTCAAAGAACAGAATTATGTGGTAACATGGGAAGACTTCGCAGAAAAGACTTTCACATACAATTTACCATTTCCCATAACTGTTAATAATTATTACCTTACAGAAATAAAAACATTTTATACTTATGGACAGATGTAAAACAATCCCTTTGGGTTCTCTGTGTGGCAGGTCTATAAAATATATGTTTAATGTACATTTTTAGTAGTGGTATAAGGGAGGGCAGATTGATTCTCTATAGGAGCCAATTATTAAATAAAATAAAAAGAGTAAGATCAATGGTTAAAATTTCTTTGACCAACATAACCATAAATCAGCAATTTTAGATTAGAAAAAGAGTTCTTGTGGCACAATGTAACTTTGAAGAGGGAACAATCTATTCATTTATAATTCTGACATTGTTGTTCAGGAAAAACAAAATGTTCTGCTTTACCCACCTGTTTTCACAGTGGAATCGAGCCAGGATGTCTTTGGCTTTTGTTTGGCTGTTGAGTTGAATTGCCATAGACACTTTTGAATGCAGTGGAGCATAAACTCTTATCACCCCCTCGGGTATGTCAGACTGCAAGTATGGAGGAAAAGTGACAGCTCCCTAAAATCAATATTCAATAGCGTAAGTCTAAAGCAAATATTGCTCTAGCTCCATTTGGAAGCAGTTCTGCAACCTCATTTGAGGTTGCTTGCAAAAATCACTGTCCTGCATTCACTTGGTTATTCAAAAGACATTTACAGTCATACAAATGCAAATTTGTAGACACAAATCAGATACAACACAAAGACACACTCTTTGGTAAGTATCACATAAATGCACACAGGGTAAAGCCCTTGAATTTTAACTTCAACTTTTTTCTGTTAACACTGGTCAGTGAACCAACTGCTTATTTGAAAACATAAAAATTATTAAGAATATCTAGTCTTCCTTCTAAAGATGAAATTGTCCTGAGGCATAAAGATCCAGTTCTCTGTTTCTGCTTCCTATAGCTTCAAATAGATTGAAGTGTATGTACAGTAAAACATCAAAGTACCATATGGTTTCTGTTAACTTGATATTTGACCTTGTGTAGGGTTCAAATGATCATCTATGAAGTTTATGCACTCTTCCATGATTAATGGTGGATAAATCAATTAGCAAGGTTTGCATTCCAGTTCTAATCCAGTTAATACCATGCTGACCAGAACACAATAGTCTCTCCAGTCTCTGTCTCTGTGTAATTTAGAACATCTGAGACCTGGGGATTGCGTTAAGTGCTCTCAACATTAAACTCAGTTATCTAAACAGAGTTTGCCTCCAATTTACCCTTCATATTTCAGCTCCTTGCCATGACTACCCTCATTTTTATTAGATGTAAAGCCAATTACTCCGATCAATGGACTTGTCTTCCCGAAGGTGCAATGACTGCAGTAATTGACTCTCAGAGAAGGAGTCTATCTGTGTTCATCCCAGGCTGAATTTAACTTTGCAACATGGTAGTCTACATTGCCATTTTAAACAAACATCTCTATCTCCATCTGCAGCACCAATGTATGTCCTACCCTAGCTAAAATATTTCAGTCAGCGCTGGCAAATTCTTGAGAAAGGTGAATTAGAATGGATTCACAATTCATACATAACACTTATTTTTTCTACTTTTTTCCCCATACATTACCTTCTGAATTTTCTCTCTTGTCTGTACTAGGTGGGTCACTCTCTATTTCTCATAACCTTGTGATATCATTCCTAATTTGTCTTTTCTTTTTTTCTTCAAGACTATTCTTCAACAATTATAGAGTCCTTTACCATTTCCTTGATTACTTCTCTTACAATTCACCATTCTTCATTCTTTTAAACATTTATGGAAGACTCTAAATAATTTCTCTCCAAGTTATTTAAGGTAGTTACTACATGGAAACACATGTAAGTTGCTGTAGGGACTGTGTATGTTGTGCATAGAGATACGACATGCCTTGTTGCCCAAACTGTATGTTGCACCTAATATTTAAGATGATTTTAGTTGTCCATCAAAGCAGCATACTTAAAGAAAGTTCCTAATCTCTGTTTCTAGGCAGTGGAGAAAAGCTGGTGGCTTTAAGACCTTCAAAGAAAGCTTTTTCTCTCAGATTTTTTAAAGTCCAAACTGCCTCTGGAGCCCTGGAAATCCTCAAAAGTATCCACCTCTCTCCTCTGACTATACAGGGAATAACAACACAATCTACTTCATTGGGCACTTAACATCTAGATCCAGATTAGGTGTCTATGGTAGGCAAATTGAATTTTCTCTCTGCTTTGGAAGTTACTGCAAAGCTCTAAGATGAAGGCATGCAAGGAGAATATCAAGTGGCCTGTACCAGGACATGGATAAATGCAATTAATCCTAATATGGACCATCCTACTACTCATATACAGATCCATGCATTTCTTGAGTATCTACAAATCATTGCTGTCAGGGACAGTCCACACAAAACCATTTTCTTATGAAACAGGTTAAAAATCAGCATGTGTTTGGCTGCTGGAAATCATTCTGCCTTCCTCACCTTTTCTCAATCAATCCCCAAAGCTTTGTCTTATCAGGGTGTTGGACTGGGAAGCACACCTTCAAGATAACTCTCAAATCAGCTTATTTTTTTGTATGGAAAAATTTTCTCCCCACACCCAGAATCTTTCATGAGATAAAGGAAGGAGGCTGTTTAAAGCTGCCCTTGAAAACTGTATTTTTTTATCATACCTCTGGTCTTTCAGGTCTCTCCCGTTCCATGGTCTTTCTCCTCAGAAGTTTTCTCACTCCTTTGTCAAACATCAGCTGTCTCTTGCTGTTGTTCATTGCTGCTTCATTCATTTTTCTCACTTGGGAAATCAGAAAGGATGGGACCTAAAGGGAAGAAACCAGAGCTGAAAATACATAGCATTTTTTCCCCAATGTGTTGGGTCCTTAGAAAAGCACCAAATTTTAGGCAGCAGAAACTGTTTATTCCTAGAAGATACATGCCACCAGTAGCTTCCTCTAACAACCTACAGTTATTCCTTTGGTGAAACTGTGGATCATCTTCCATGCCATATGAAACTTTATAGTGATGTTTGCAGCTGCAGGAACTTTATTAGGAAGTAGTCTCTGCAATCCCCATTATACCCTCCCTCTGTTATGAGGAAACAAGCTGAGACTGTCAATATCTTCACGCCAACCTTCAGAAGCCCAACAAGTCGTACACATTTTTGGCCCATTTTACTGTGGGCTAGATTTTAAACAGACATTTACTCTCATTCAAGTCTAGATGTATCACCTACACATCCAGATTAAATCACTCTTCTGTGCATTACTCTGCATAAACAATGGTGTGTGCCTACTTCCAGAGGGCAATTGATGCTAAAATAGATGTCTTAGATGAGTGAGGTAACTCTCAATCCAGAAACACCTGTCGGGGTGTCTCATTCTAGATATAGAAGGCTCCGTTCAGTTCCCCAAGAAACTGTTTCTCCTTGGAAAGTCAGTTTATTCTGATTTCTGCAGATCTCCTGCATATAGCAAAATACTGCACTGTAACGGAACCATAAAGGGAGAACCAGCACTACTCACTGTCCACAGGATGTCCTGGTACCGAATTAAAAGCCGCACAATGTGCGCGGTGGTGGCAGCTGCTTGCATTTCTTGCTGGTTTGCACGTTTCCCTTTGTAGATGAAGAGGTTTGGTGCAACAATCATAGACACATTCCACAAGTTCATCTTGTTTTTCCCTTCATTAGCAACCACCTTCTTCAGGAACTGAAGAAAGGCCTGGAAAAAAAAACAATACTTGTTTAGTCTCAGGAAATAATTTACTTCCGAAATGCAGCATTTTGAAATGCACGTCTGGCTGCTATATTTGCACTTGGGGGTGAAATTTGGTGATTTTTTCATTGTATTTGGATTAATCTGATATTTGTTGGTACAATAACGTGCGTGAACCACAGAGGAATAGTTACTGTTATCAAAATACACATTAAAAAATTATCTATCACTTAGAGCATAGTCCCAAATTTATAAGGCAAATACGGTGTCCACACTAAGGTTCTGAATCCTACAGTAGAGGTAAGATGTACACATATTGCAAGGGAATAGTTCCTTTTCTCATAGATTACCAAGTGTCCATTTTGATGTATCTGGCCAATGCTTTTTATATCACAGTCACTGAGGTGATTAGTCTCTCTTCAAATGTGCAGCAGTCCCACATGTAATACAACCTGAAGAATTTCTGCCAGTAACCCCCAAACTTTTATTCTGGGATAACAAAAGCAAGAAGAGCTAAGTGGTTGTTCATTGATGTTACTTCTGCACATGCTTGGCAGCTTGGCAAAGTCAAAGGAAATTAATTTCCCCTTTTGAGTAGTTTATTCAGAATTTTGCTTGAATGATTGAATAGCACAGACTGCAGCTACCGTTAGAGTTGAGGTCTACCAATGAGTCTTTTTCTGCAACATTGTTCTGGTTTCTGCTGGGATAGAGTTAATTTTCTTCCTAGTATCTGGTACGGGGCTGTGTTTTGGATTTAGGATAAGAATAATGTTGATAACACACTGATGTTTTAGTTGTTGCTAAGCAGTGTTTACACTTAGTCAAGTGTAATCTTTAGCTTCTCATGCTGCCTTGCCAGCAAGTGGGCTGGGGCAGCACAAGGAGAGCGAGAAATGTGCCTTTTTGAAATGAGTGCTCCATAAGAAGTTATGCCTATGATCCAGCAGTTGGATACCCCCAGCAACTATTAGCCGCTTGTAAAAGAAGTGACAACCAGGGAATTTGAACATCCTTTCAAGGAAATAATCAAAACCACAGATAAATACTTTCCCGGTGCAGCATTTGAAAAAAATGAGTCTCTCGTTTAAAAGTCAAAAGCACCACAGATGGCAGGTGATAGTAAATGAAGAACTTACCTTGGCTGTGTCTCTGTTGGCTTCAGGCATCAGCATGATCAACAGATGCAAAGCTTGTAGTTGTAACTTGATCTTGGAGATTTCTAAGGATATGAATATTTAATATTTTTGAAATCCCAATTGCAATTGTTTTTTTTCTAAAAACCTTGTGTGTCAGCAGTTCTAGAAATACCAACTAGTGCCTGGTTGAGACTAGGCACATGTTTAGGTGTTGATTAACCACACTCTTTTTCCCAAGTATAAAAACCCACTTAATGAGTAGTTTTTCCTCATCATCTTGGATATTTGTCACACAGGCACACAAGACTCTATAAAATTCTGTCTACCTAGTAACAAGCCAGTATTTTCCAGTACTAGCTACTTTCTCTTAGATATCTGTGTATTTGTTGCAGGGAATAAAGTCACTTTATTCTGCACAGACACCTCCAGTTCAGTCTTCTCCAAACTGCTGAGCCATTGTAACTGCATGCAGCCTGGGACTCACAAGGAGCACACTCAGTATGTGAAGTTTATGGGAAGAGGTCACCTCCTTCTGCCCTTTAAACTACTCATGGAGACACTGAAAGCATAACTGCAACCGTATGTAAAGATCTTCAGTTTTCTGTACCAATTTGTTAATAAATTCACCATTCCAAGACTTTCAGTCTGTCCTAGCTCAAGTGACTTTACAGTGAAGGCATAGGTATGGCAAGGTACAACTGCATTCTTCCTGGAAGAGAAATGAACAAAATGTACTGAGATTGAGAGGGTGTATGTACACTGAAAACAAAGCCCAGCTGCCTGAACCTTTCTGTGCTCACACATATCTCTGAACCTCAATGGTCTGACCTCAAAATAAACCTTAAAAGAAAAAAACCAGGTCCAGTAGATAAAGGACAGTGATTTGAGTTTACCTTGCAGAAATTTTCATTTGTGAAACCTACAGTTAATGTGAATCAGAGTCTGTAGATGAAAGCCATTGCTCAGTCATTGTTTACTCACAGGTTTCAAATTTTACATTAAACAGTTGTGTTATCCACACGACAAGCCTATGCTATTAGCTAAATGCAGACACCTTTCCTCATTTGAAAACAAAATCGTGCAGAAAATTAAAATGTTTAGGCAAAGCACTGGGCCTGTTTTTCTCTCTACTTCACAGAGAGAAAAAAAAATTACATTTTCTCTATATACTTCAGAGTGGGAAAAAAAGTGTAGTGTCTATTCATGCATTGTATCATATTATAGCCCATACTAACTCAATTTCCACGTACTTTCTACTAGTGTGATGAATGCAGGCAGATATTCTACTGTGAAGAGTGGGCTTGGAAGTTCTCTTATAAACATTTTCAGCAGTCCTGCTGCATCGTTATTTCGTACTTGGTCCCAGTCAAAAGTGTCTTCATAAAATTTTGCCTCAAGTTCTTGACGGAGATTCTGAAAGATAAAAGAAGCATTTGGCCTTTAATCATTGCTGCTGACCCAGCAGTCTGTGATCACTTTAGGAATCCATTACAAGCAGCAGGCAAGTTTGTACAGCACTTGAAATAAAGCAGCCCTATACCAGTTGAGGTACAGCCTAGGTACAGCCATGTGGAGTTCAGAGCAGGTTAACAAACCAAGTTCCTGCAGATATTTGGCAGCCCAGGCTAAATTTGGGTTGCTATAGCTAGATTTCTGCCAGTGAAAAATTTGAACCATCATAAAGCAAGGCAATTGTGTGCAATATCTTAGAACTAGAAGCAGAAAACTCAGTTAACAGAGCTGTTCTTTTTGTTTAAAACACTCTCCAGAGGTTTTGACCCTTAAGTCACAAAGGACCGGTGTTTCTTCCTCACTGCCAGTGAACTTGCTAGATAGTCTGAATCCATGGGCCTCGAGCAAATGGCTTAAAATTCAGGTCTTCCTGTCTTTAAAAGGAAGTTTTATGTTAGGATAATTATAATTAGATTTGGTCAAATTGTAGAAAAATAAAGATACAAAACCACTACTGTCAGAAAAACCTTAATGCATAAAAACCCCCCAAACCTCTAAAAACACAGGAGAGGTTTGAGATAGAATTGATGTTGACACCATTTTGGGTTCCCATTTAATCCCCTAGTTCTCCAATGGCAGCATCTTGCTCCACAACAGAGGTCTGTTTTGTTCCGGAGGGTCACTAGCCAGGGTTCAACACACATATGTGAATGGGAGATACTCAGCAAGGTTCCTAGTAGGAACAGAATTTGGCTTCAAACCCAGATCACTGTTCAAAAAATGCAAGCTCCTCAAAAAATTGTTAAGTTAAAAAGGTTGAAGGCCAGTACTGTAATATAAGGATATCCACAAATAATGCAACTTTCACAATTATTGCTGGCCAAACACTGTCTTATCCATAGGAAGTTTGCTGCTGCTTTTTAGGAGACCATTTACAACAAAATATATCTGTAGCAAATATTCAGTTTCAGATCATGATTCTGTGATATGTACTTTAATATTATGCAAAAGGTTCAGTCCATTCAGGCAGAAAAGCTTTTAAAAATGAATTCTGTTTGCCATGTCTCACATGAATGGAAGGAAATTACATATCAGGTACAGTCACACATAATAAAGTAGAATGGTTGCACAAACGAAAGTAGACAGTCATTCAGGATTTGGCATATGGTGTTACAGTCTCACTTTTACTAGCACATTTTACTGGTTTTAATCTGGGCTATCTCAGCTTCCTCTGTATTCACATCCCTTGCATTGATACAAACACCTAGATTGAATTCTCTCCTGTAACTGACTGGAAATGTGGAACAGAAATCCTCACCTCATCAAAAGCACAAGAGGACAGAATTCTAGTCCACATTTTTCTGCTGAGAACTGGGAAAAAGCCACAAAAATAGAAAGCAAGATTTTGGAAACTCAAACATTATATATATGTATATATACTTACATATGCATATATACACACACACACTTTTATATGTATCTCCACACAGGTAAGCATATATTTAATACACTCAATTCCCTCCCTCCCCTGCCTCACATACATATATATATGTATGCATCTAATACATATATATACATATATATATATATCTCTAATACATATAAAATATGTTTTGCAATTTTTTTTTTAACGTGACTGATCCTTCACTGGACAAATCATACAGTTTTGGTTCACTGGAGCTTCTGTTACAGAGAAAAACTCGTATTCATGTCTTCTATTCTTTGCTTTATAGAAGAGTAACCTTTAATCATTACCATATGCCTTTTCTTTCTCCAAACAAGACTAAAATAAAGTTGGAATGCCCTCAAGTCCTAATGTCATAATAATGTATGAAGGCTTTTGAAGGATGAAATCTGGATCTGCTTTGAAAAAATCTCTCTCTTGCTCATTGGCTTGTTGGACAGAATTAAATGAAATCAAAACTCAAATAATTTAAAACTTTCATATGGGCAGTTTAACTTACCACCCAATGTAGGAGAGTTGCATATAAAGTCATATCTCATAGCTGCTCCCAGGATACAGGTTGTGAAAAAGAAGTGAACAAGACACTTTACAGTGTATGCAAAGAATATGAAAACAATTGAATTACAGCACAGCCCTGCTGTGTAATCTCAGTGGAGAGGTTGGAAAAATTTGAGATTGTGCGAAATACGATTTAAGCATTTGTATGAAAAAAATGAGGAAGCTGAAAAGTACAGGGCAAGTTAGGAGCTCCCTTCTGCAAGATATGACACTTTTCAAGGCCCTGGGTACTTCTATCAATGCACAGAGTCAAAGGAGCTGGGATGCTGCTGCCTATCTTTGGTGTGTTTCATGTAATGCTGCTTTTTCTTACTCAGCCATTTTTTATGATCCCCAGCCCACCAATGTTTAGCAATCCCCAACATTGTGCGGCTGCTACAATGCTGAGACTTCCTGCCTCAGAATGCAAAACTAGCTTTTTTGAGGATGAGAAAGTAGGAGTAGGATGCACTATAAGGTATTGCTTAAACCAGACAAAAAAAAGGCCTAGGAAAAGAAAAAGCAAAAATCTGGGAAAGAAGATGCTACTAAGAACAAAACCCCAACCAAACAAAAAACTGCCTTGTTTTTCTAATTTGCCTCCTCCAGCTCCTGGAATCAAGTTGGTCTGGAGAAACAATTGCAAGTATTACTGGCCCACAGCGTCGGGTTATTGGGTTCCAATTATCCTGTGTTCATAGCCCACAAATAGCCTGTGAAAATGCAGTACTTCAGGCTGCCAGCAGTGAACAGAGGCCAAATTTCTCTCACTTGGAACACGAAATTGCAAGATCACAGATGATAAATGAAAAATAAAATGACACAGAGGTTAAAATGACATAGAATAAGATCTTTATCTGATGTTCACTCAGTTTAGCAACTTTGAATTTCTGAAATAAATTAAAACAGAGATAAGATCACAGCAATTTTGGATGACAGAGATAAACTGAAAGGATGTCTCAAAGTTTTGTGGGGGAAAATTGCATTTAACATCAACTCTGTGCTTTATATAGAACATTAACTAAAGCAAAGCAATAGACCAAATGTTCTGTGATTTATTGGTTCCCAGGAACTAATCTGACCTTTCACTGGCAGGAGTAGGAATGCTGAACTACAAAGATCAGTATTTATGTGCAGTCTGAATTTGTGTGAATGCTGTATTATTATACACATAGTCTGTGGTCCAGAAGATGGAAAACTGGCTTGAATGTATACCTTGACTCTGGAGGCAGATCCAGGAACCCGTAGAATTCCTTCAGTTTCCAAACCTGTTTCCTCAAGCTTGAGCAGCAGCTGAAAGAAGAGACAACAAAATCCAGGAAAATATTGGGAAATGCTTAAGAATACTACTGACTTTTTTTCAATTCCAGTATCCTTGAAACTAATCTGAAAAAGATACATTTCTATGGAATCTGCTAATGAAAACAAGCCAGCTCATGTAAATAAATCTGCCTGATTTGTTCTCTATATTCCTGACCCTGAAGTAAGGAGTATGCAGAGTATAGAAAACTGCTAATGCAATAGGCCCCTCTGTCCTTGACTCGAGAGTTGGCATTGCTATAGAACAATTAACACATAAATGTATTAATAAAAGAGCAGATATACTTAAGCACAATGGTGTTGTGAAGGAAAAATAACCTCTGAGAAATGTTTAAGTGTGCCCCAAGAGCACAATGGAAAAGCCTATGGATAACATAGGTTTTTTGGAACTAAGAACTCAGATTAGAAAATGATCCCAGGGTATTTTATTTTAAAATTTCTATGAATAGAGGACTAAAGTTTCCACTCTAATTAGCTATTGAAAAAAAAAGTTTTGGTTTTACATGATTTTGAACATTGAGGAAAAAAATAATTTCCCAGCATTTAATCATACAGCTCTGGATTTTCACCACCAGATCTGCTTCCTGCCCTAACCTGGATTCTTCTAATTTCACATGGTATTGATGCCTTAGGTTTTAACTTCTATATTTTTCAGATCCTGTACTGCTTAGTATGTAACTCTGAAACTTCATATAGCCTGTTAACTACTGTTGTCTCATTCTGGTTAGACATAACAAACCCTCTCTGGGGCTGCACTTCAAAGACACCTTATTGTCCCAGGCCCAGAAATATGTAAACTAAGCCTCTGAACAGAGGGGCGAATTTAGGGTAATTACTTCATTGCCTGAAATTGTAATTGGAGAATTAACTCTGATATGCAAATGGAACAAACTTATAAAAGTGTGAAGAACCCGTGACCCAACATTCATCTTGAGTGGAGCCCCTCGGAGGGTTTACACTCCCAAGGTGCACCTTTGAAGGCCCTTCAATAAATACCTGCTTTTATTCTCTTAATCTTGTCTAGCCTCTGTTTTCAGGTAGCCACTTCAAGGCATCAGTTCCTTGACAGGAGAGCAGTGGAGCTGATTGCAAAGTCATGTAAATATTCAAGTTGTGTCAGTCTTTCCCCTGACACTCCCCAGTACTTCTCCTTTTGTCAGTATTTACAGGGAAATCTGTTGCAGTTTTGAGTCCATGTAAATCTGTGCAATTGCACACGTACTTGTGTCTGTGTACCACCCTCCAAGACATCCACTGGGCATCTCTGTATGGCCAAATGTCTCATAAATACCCTTGTCTTGCCATACAAACCTCAATGAGAAGATACCCCTCCCATTCTGGAAACGGTAGCTAAGTAATACCTATGGTTTGAATTAATGTGAAATTAAAACTCCTGAGACAACTCATCTCTGCCAGTTCTGCACACATGTGATTTTGCACAGCTCTCTAATTTAATGAAAAAGGGAAACAGAAAGACATTTGTTTCCCAAGGTTTTCTGCGTGGTATCACATAATTACACAAATCAAAAAGGGTCCCCACCACAAATAAAACACCAAAGAAGGAGCATATTTTCTCTCCTTGTCACAAAGTTTTCAAACCACAATATTCATTTAGACAGTTTGTAGACACCTGCCAGTGTGTAAAGCCTGCATCTTCTCTTATCTGATGACTCTTTTAAGAGTGCCAATGCAAATGGTGGAAAAGCAAATACTAGTGAGTGACCAAGCAGGCCAGATGATGTGGCATTTAGGTAAAACCTTATAAAATGAAGGCCTTGTTGCCTTTGTAAAGTCATGGCTCAGGCCTGTTACTTTAGCTAGAGAAGGACCGTATGAAAGAGGCATAGCTGAGTTACTGTTAGAAATACATGCTGTGTGTTTATTTTATGCTCACCTTGTGGTGTGTGGTGATTGGTTAATTCAAGTCTGTTGTGCCTTAAAACTATGTAAACTCTAAAACTCTATAAAAGAGGCTACATAGTATTAAAGATAAGCGTTTGCTTGGAAGTACCCATGGGGTTCATTATGTCGTGTTCGTCTCAACAGCGACAAGATGATACTCACTTTTTGGAAGATAAGGGGCACTTTTATTCCAGGAACCTTCTTTTGATCATTCTCCAGCAGTACAGTGAGAGGGACTCCGAAAAGACCATTCTCTTAAAAACAGTAACAACAAACGTGAAAACGAGAAAACATCGTAAGCATCTTCTTTCAAAGCTGATCGACATGAAGGTGACTACGAAGGGGGTGCCACGCACGGTACCTCGTCCCCGCACCCTTTCCAGGCGGTTCCTCTTCAGTTCCACGCCCAGCGCGTCGTAGAAGGCCGTGAGCTCAATCAGGGAGAGGTAGCGGATTTTCTTCATGTCTTCAGGAGAGAGGTCCCCAACCTCTGTCAGTCCAAACCGGCTTTTCCGAACAACGAATTTCTACAGTAGAGATGGGTCGCATCTTTATTTGCACAAAAATTACAGGAAGTGAATTTTTGTTTTGAAAGAAGTGTCTGTATGTGATTGGAAGTCATGTTAGGGTAGATGGATAACAACAAAGAGACTAACTACAGCCCTGTATATTGGCTTGATATGGTAACATATCTTGCCTCCACCTGAACATAAAATTGAGCTTCTTGCTCACCATGCTCCCTTGCAGTGTGACTGAGAATTGGTTCTGGAGCATCTCAGTGCCTGTACTCCAGCTGGGGCAAATGTGTTACGTGCTTCTTTTAAACTTTCTCCCAGTTTCAGCAGGATGTAGCATTTTGTTCTGCTTCTGCCTTCCTCAAAATGTCTTTGAATGCTGTTGAAGTGGCTGACACAGTTAATCATGGATATGGTTGTATATAATTGGTGTGTGTAATGAATCCATGCCAGCTTTGCATAATGCTATTAATTTATGAGGTCTTACAGGGGAGTTCAAACTAAAGATCTGAGGAAAAGCCCAGAAGCAAAATTGCTTAGTCCAGAAGCCAACCTGACAACTTAGTGGTATTTTTTATTACTCAAGAAGCATTTAGGCTTAGAAACAGGACTCCTAGCAGCTAAGAAATAATTTACTCAAGCAGACTTGAACTAAATCATACTCAGTAATTTGAGGGCATGTGAAGATGTCTACATGTTTCAGAAAGTGCAGAGTCATGGACCAGAGCCAGGAATGTTGTGTCATGACAGATGAATTTGTACAAATGTCAATAAGAACAAGCACCCATCAGTTTCTGACATAATTGTTAGACATAGTAACAAAGTCATAGTAAAAAACATGCTTTTCAAAGAACTGTGGATCTTTGGTATTATATGTCTTTTTAATTTATTGTAATTTAAATTAGGAACTTTTAGTCAGAGGTATAAATAAATAGTATCACAAATCATCTCTTTCCTTTAGGAAGCTGAGTGGAAACCCAGCCTCTAGTAATGTTTTGCTTCTGGAGATTTCAGCACAGTCTTTCATTTTTTTTTAACAAATTCAGACTCAGGATGTTTACCCCATTTTTAAATTAAGCCAGTCAAACTGATTAAGAAAAAGTTAAGCAAAAAAAACCCCTCTAAGCCAAACCAAACCAAAAATTAAACTTATATCAGATTTCAAAAGGAAGAGAGTACAATGGACATCTAGATCGTGTAGTTTAGGACTTTCTAAACCACATTGCACATGGTCTTTCAATAGGGGTTAATAATAACTGGGGGAGAAAGAGTGTAGGGAGTGGAATAACTTATTTACATACTGCCTGTAGCATTTTTAGGCCAGAATATTCCCTCCTTAAAATGCAGCAATTCCACTGTTACCCTTATCCTGAGACTTAATGTAACAAAGCTGCATGGGGGATAGCCTTCTGAAAACACATAAAATACTACACAATATCTACACATTTTAGTTCCAGTAATGCAAAAAGTGCAAAAGTAGTCAAAATGCAATAAAACACCTTGAAAAAAAGGAAAAAAATCTGATTGTGTAGATATATTTTCAGAGGGGAAAGAGAAAAAAATTTCAAGCACTGCAAAACTGATTGAAAAGGGTGCTACAAGGATTTTCCACAATGGCTGTTTGACTCTTAGGGTCACTATGATGTGATGCTGTGGTTAATACAAGTTTTAGGGCTGGCCATCTTTCTTCTGTCTAGTGTCACAATTTTCCAATGGTTTTTCTTACAGTGGTGTAGTATGCAGGTCTGAAGGAGACTGTGCTATTCTGAAATTAGATTACTAATGCTTTGGCTAAGGATCATGTCTGATATTTTGCAATGTTGTTTCTGTGTGGAACTATGCAGTGTACTCAGACTGGTAGTTCTGTAATATCTTCAACTAAGTCACACGGATTATGGCCCCACACTGGAGAAACCACACGTACATTGGGGAAATCCCTACGCTCCTGGGGATGTCCAGTTCATTCTTCTAGGAGTCAAGAGACTCCCTGCTGCCGAATACATGCTGTTTTATGAAATATAATATCTCTCTGTGCAGCTCTGTACACACCATCAATGAAGTTGGCTATGTTGTCAGACCCACCCTGGAGAAAGTGCGATGCTGCACAGCCTCCAGTGTAGCCCCATTGTCCCACCATGGGGAAGGAGGGACAGTCCTTCCTAGTGCAGGTGACTAGTTGCTCAGTGTAACAGAGTCTGGTGAGGCCCATTACGGTCTGAGTCATTATGGGAAAAAACAAAACACCGCAAGTGGCAGCAGATGAAGTAAGGGAAAGGCCAACATCAACAGCTATGATTGTTGACTTTATTCAGAAACTCTCTGCAATGAGCTGGCAAGTTTCTTGTGTGGTCTTCTGAGCTCACAAAATTATGTCCTGCGTGCAGAGTAGCTCAACTCCAGCACAATGCTGGCATTTTCTAAAACTTATCGATTAGGAATCCGCAGATCCATGATATTCAATGTGGCATCTTCTCTTCCCTCTTTGTCCTCAGTTTCCCTGCTCTGTCAACTGGGAATTGTCTCTGCTCTTGTAGAGCACAATTTGTGAGTGTGCATGTGTTGTAGTAAATGCCAAAATCATGATGAGTGCAGCGATACCCTTACTCTCCACAGGACACCAAGTTATTGCTACAAAAAAACCCCCAAACAACCAAAGACACAAAAAAGACACAAGGATTTCACATAAATTATGTAATCTACTTGGTGTCTTATCATTCAACATGGAAGCTTACTTCTGCATCTCAGCTTCTTCTTCCTTGGTGGAATCTGAGATGGACAACTGAATAATTCTCAGATAATTCAATGTCTGTGTGGGTTGTAACAATTTAAGATTAGTTTGGGACCTCAAGACATCATAACTTTCAGGAAATTCTTCCAAATACTTTACAGCTATTTCATACATGTCACTAAAGAGGCGGTTTTGGAAGCACTAAATTAATGCTCCAGTTTTCAGTGATGGAAGTTGTGAGGGCTGATGGAAGTAGAAAATTGACTTCCATGACTTCATGAAATAATTCCAGATAATGACAAAACTGCTCAGTGTGTGTCTGGCTGGATGATATGGCAAACTTTTCTTGAACAATTCATGTAGTATCTCCTACTATATGATTGCACTCAATACTGACTGGAGACAGCCAGTACTGCTGCAGGCCTAAGGTTTGCTTTCCTCGCTTCGTCTGCAAAGCAATTTTAAATCCATGTGTTAACAAAGGCAGATAATCTGTGGGGGGAAAAGTAGGAAAGCAGACCAGTAATGAAAATGATTGTTAGTTTTAATGCCAGTAAGCAGTTTTTTATTTCTGTGTGAAAAAACTGTGGACGATGCAATATTTGTGGACTGAATTACACATACTCATCTGGCTACACATGTTCATGATGAATACACGTAAAAACCTGGCTTGGATATCCCTATTAACTTTGTTGCCTCTCTGGGAATCAATCACAGGCAGTAGGCAGGCACAGCAAGAAGTCTCTACAAAGCACACACTGCAAAGGACAGATCATGTATCTTAACAGACTCCAGTGTGCTGGGGATAAAAAGCAGGAAATTGCTGTGTTAAAGAAAACAATCGAGGAAATATATGGAGAAGAAACTTACCGGCAAAGCTGAGTCTTCCTTTTTGAACCTCTGGTTTTTTGGCCACTCTTGGGTTTTTGGAAGGACTGTAATGGATTCTGAGAAAGAGACCTCATAGGAGAGCTCTTCTGTTACAGATGGGCTGCCTTTATCTATTCCACAATCTAGACAGCTCTTAGCTGAAAATAAGGAAGATTATATATGAATGATGAATATATGCTTTCATTTAGTACCGAGACATTAAAAAATTGAACCAAGATGACAAAATTCTTGAGAAAGTAATAAAGGAAGTGCTTCAAAGAGGAATTTCAGTGCAAACCACAGCATGTTCCTGTTTTGTCTCGAGGAAATAACCCCTTAGAAATAAAATCTCTATTTTCGTTTTAGATTATTTAACTTGTTGCTTTCTGTGAGAAAGATAGTCAAGCTGGAACTTCCTGTTTATCAGGAATTACTAAGTTTTTGTACTCCATCCTTGTCTACCCAGGCCAGCAAACTGTGGTGGCACGTGTCAAACGAACAATTAAAAATAAAACGTCTTGACAGAAAAATGCTGTTGACACAGTTTCTCAGGTTACTGATGACTTATTTACAATCACAAGACATTGTATATATATTTTACATGGTCACATACACATATCTCTCATTGTTGATAGTTTCAGTATGTAGCACCAAAACAGGACAAAATGTACAATATTCCAGTTTGAAAAATGCTATATCTACTGGCATTTCTAGCAGATATTGTGAAATGACTTATTACTCTTCTCTAAAATTTAGTCACCTCCTTAAATTACCAGATGTTAAAGGAAAATCTTTGAAGTCAGTACAATCAAGTCCAGAAATACACTATTGTCATGGAGGCCAAAGTGTGATAACATAAATGAGTTCCAGGGTTGCCAACTTTCATGATGGATCTCCAGTATCTCAGATCAATTTTTAGTTTTCCTGTAAGGTTCACCTCCTAGACCCAGCTGGGATGGAATCATAAATTTAATTGAAAGTGAAGTAAAATTTCAGCCCCCAGGACTGCAGAGAAGAATTTACTTACATGGCATAAAGTGTATTCAAAAGCCATGGCAATCAGAAAGTGGATTAAAAATCATTACATGTCTTATAAACCTGTGCATGCCCCATGTTCTCTGAATAATTTAATTTACAGATACAGGGACTTAAACATTTTTTGCAGCACCCTTTTTTTCACAAGTCTGATATGAAAAAAGTTGTGTATGTGTTATTAAGTGGCTTCTGGTTCCTGAACTGTGGCTTTAGTTGTTGTCTAATGCCCAAGTCATTTAAGATGTTTTCCACCTCTCTTTCCACCCTTGGACCTGGGACCACAGACTGCTCATAGTACCCCTGGGAATTTGGTTCCCCATCTGTTTCAGTAAAACTGCTTGCACAGCAGAAGTATCAGCAGAGCAGCTTTTGCCACCAAGGAAATTGTCTGTAGCACTGTATCCAGAGATTAACATCCAAGGGACTAGTTTGGAAATTTGGGTATCCCTTTATTTAAGCCCTGAACAATGGGGATGGGAAGAGCTTTCAAACTAAAAGATGGACATTCTTGTGGAAGGTTGCTGACAATTATCCAGACACTGAGTACAGCGGAGCTATTACTTTCATTAACACTGCCAATCACTGTCAGGGCAAAGCATCTAAGGGATAACACCATTGATAGATCAGAATAATAGGGCAGAACCAGGAAAACTATAAATTTCTAATACTACAGTTTCTGCAGTACTGGAGTAGAAACGTGGAGGAAATATGCCTCTTTCTTTTGATTTGCAACAAGAAAATATAGTGATGACATATTTTGGACAAATTCTGCACCATGTTGTTTACCGATTATTTTGACATTCCCAGCCTTGCAATGATCAGCATTTTTTAGATGCTGATCTCTCAAGGGCAGCAGTCTGTGTCTGTACAACACTGGTCTTTAGTGGGAAACTTTGGTTCCTGCATGACAATAAGCTGACAATGATTTTAAGGAAATATATGCAGTACTGCCCCAACATGAATGAGGGGACTAACCTCTGAACCACAAAAGGGTCTTTCTGTCTGTCATTTTACTAGGAGGAAGGGAACACTGGTTACATGTTGTCATACTCACAGCTAACTGATTTCCAAACTGGCTTCTGCCCAGGAAGCTGGATACCATTAGAAGATACTGGTGACACTGGAACTGTCTCAAATGTGGGCTGATAGGCAAGGAAAAATGATCAGACTGCAGTGAAGGTAAACGTCTACGGACAGAAACTGCTACAGTTCAAGCAATGGTGTATCATTCTCAGCTTAAACTCTTTTGACAAGATTAAACAACCTGTTGTGATTCTTCAGAGTATATTTTTCATAGCCAAGCCTGAGAATCAGTCTTCCCCAGACCGCACAGATTTGGACCATGTGGAGGTCAGTAATATTGCAGATTGCTGTACCTAATGAGTCCTGTCCTATAAAATGACTGAAATTAGCTAAGTAAATTGCTGTACAGAATTAGACTAACCAAAAGGTCCTCCTCAAATTGTAATTCATCCTGGCTTTAATAATTTTGGCCACAAATCTTTTTGAAGCCTCTCTGGCACATGTTGAGTACTGCTATTCCCAGGGACCTGTCAGAAATCAGTCTCTGCTACTTCTTGTGATTTAGGCACCAGAATGTTATTAATGGATGGATATCCTCCCATACAGTAATACTTTTATCAGTGAATTGCAAAAAAACAATTTGAGGGAACAAAGAAACATTTTCTATAGTCAAATTCATTTCTTTCATCTCCAGAAATCATTCTGCACTGCAGAGAAGTGGCTTGGCAGCCCAGGGGGTGACTTTCAAGCAGTGTCACCTCTTCTTAGCAGTGGAGTTTTGGCCTTGTTCTCAGCACTTTTGTGGCTCATAAAGACGAATCTGAGTGTTTGTGTTCCATGGGCAGCTCAACTATTTGTTCTTGAGTAAAAAAAACCAAACAAAAACAAAGTCAGGAATTTAAAAAATGCTCTGAAGGTTACTCAGTGAAAATAATTACAATGTTCCAAACCTGTCTTGTATTTTTTCTGCTGTTATTTGCATCCTTGTGGGAGCCCCTGAAGCCCCCAGCTTCTCTCAAACCTGCTGTCTCAGGCACCCTGAGCCTGATGGAGCAGACCCAGTTTTCCAGCTGAACCTGCAGCTATGGGCCCCCATGAGACCTCAATACCAGCTCTTTAAATTGCTAAGTCAGCTGTTTATCAACAAGTAGCAATGCCTCAGGGCAGAAATTCTGTTTTCCCCAGTTGTAGTCAATGTATGACAGAAGCTGCTAAAAGTGTCAGATATTTAAAAGAGAGGCAGCTCTTCCAATTGGAAGCCTGAAATAATGTTGCAGTTGTTTTATTCAGTCTTATCCTCTCAGCTATTCGGGTAACAAAGTCAAATGTAACATGAATAAAATCCCTCCTGAGAGAGTCCATTCAATGGCTTGTGAACTTGATAGCGAATAGGATTTGAGTCACATGGACTTCCTTCGCTAGAAGACTGTAAGGACCATTGATTTTTTAAAAAAGAGAACTGGATGCTCTTTAATGATAAATTCCCACAACATTTACACAAAAAGCTTCAGGACATAAAAAAGCACTATAAATTTCAGATGGAAGTACAGAAGTTGAGAGGATGACTAAACTTGCCTCAGCAATTTGGGAAAATCAACCATAAAAGTAGTTATGCTGCTGCTTTAGATCCAGATGGAGAAATTAATGGTAAACATTAGCAACTGGCTCATCTACTTTCAGTGCTCAAAACGTCTGACCCTGTGAACAGTATTCAGAATAGACTTACAGTCAGTCAAATTTATTAAGAAAAAAACACTTCCAGCCTTGTTACACAGGTGAAATGAGTCATGAAGCACCTGCAGTAACCCGGTTCTGATAAGCAGGGCAGAGCTGACAGACATGGATGTGGAAGATGGAGTGGACTGCACACCTCTGCCTGGCACCCAACAGGGCTGGCAGCAGGCTGCTCTAGCCTGGAGCAATTGAATAATGTGAACTGTGCACAATAACCGAGGTACCTGAAAATGTCATATTCTCAGTCCCATTTCCCAGCCTCCACAGTGAGAGTGTATAAAGAAACCAAATCTGTCTCTCTTGTGAAAATTTCTTCCTTCCCTCCACCTTTAATTTCTTTAATCTTAGGATAATATGTAAAAAAGAAGGGAAGACTGGGAATAAAACCTTTTTAATGTATGAATTTAAAGATCCAGATTATTTCTGTAGTATAAAAAAAAATGAAAAACTTTTGAAGACCTTCTCTCAATGAATGTGGAAGACCAAGTGTCAAATTGTGTCCTTAACTAAACTAGGACAGCTTTATTCATTTGCCTGTAGCTCCAGCAAAGGTGCGGCTTCCCATATCCTGATTTCTGACTGAAAGTGATTCATTAGACACACAAAAATGAGCCCACTATTTATTTTCACAACATACACAGGAATTTCCAAAGGGAAGAGGAAATCAGAAGAGCAAGGAGAGGATGGAGATGAGGTAGACAGTTCTTTAGTAGCTACCCTCATTATAGCAGATGTAAAACCAAATAATTGGAACACCAAAGAGACCAAATTTTATTTTCAGCCCTGCAGCTAAGGGAAATAAAGGCAAAGGAGAATAACCTTATAGCTCTGGCCAGGATACAATTTGCCCATGCTTTGAATATATTCATATTTCCAAGCACTGCCATCATAAACACCTTTTCATTCAAATAGCTCTGGGTTAGTTAGTCATTCTTCTCTAACTAGGACATGATTTTGTCATGCATTGTTGAAGTAAAAGGCTTATAAAAACTCTTTGGGATTTTTAGTTAATTGCAATGTACAGGGTTGGGCTGTTAATGAGCACAGTGCTTGATTTCCTCTCTCCAGTAACAGAATCAATGTATGTGTTCCTCCCATTTGTATTCTGCTGTTGATTTTTCTGGGCTCTGAGCACTAGCAGAGCCAATAGCTTCTGATGGAAGCAGCAGGGTACCAGCAGTGAGGAAAATCAGGCCACTGTGATTAATAAACCATTCAATTTAAAACTCTGTAGTGTGGCTGTCAGTCGAGTCTGCTGTCTGTAGACCTGTCTGAAGCAGAGCGAAAGCACCTCAGCTGGGACAGGCTGCTCTATCTGCCAAGGAATGGCTCTTGAAAGAGTGATCTCCCACAGGGGTAGCATTTTGCCCCTAGGGATCATGGCACATTTCCACAATAGGCAACAGAAAAAAACTCCAAAAACCAACCAACCAACCAAAACTACCAAACAAGAAGAGGAATAGCTGCATTTCCTTTTATTTCAGTCTGTTTTGTCTGTTGAGGGGACACTCCTGCCATGAGGGCATGGACCTCAAGGCAGGATGGCTGGAAAAGCACCTTTTGGTCTGTGTTGACCCATGCAGAGCCTGGCCACTAGGTAGTAGTAGCGAAACATCTAGCAGGCAGGGTTTTTTCAGAACAGAGAGAAAAACACTAGGGCAAATCTATCTTTTTCTTCCCCCACTCCAGATGACGACTAATTTATGCCTCTTTAGTGTCCCCTAAATCTCATCTCAGGTGACCCTCGTGAGCTAATCACCTTTTCTCTCATCATTAGCCAAGGAAGAGGGTAATCCATCCTGTGACCCATCCCTCTAGGCTCTTGCGATTCTTAGGTTGTTGGGAAGAGGGTGTAAATCCATCCTCCTAATGGGGAGGATTATAGAGTTATGTGAAACAATTAGAGACGGTTTGCTACTTGCAGCACATTTACTTCTTCCCTTCCAAACTAAAAGGCAGGGTGGAAAAGCAAAACTCCATGTCATTTCAAGCAGCCTCCTCAGCAGCCTCTCTTCCTCAGCTATGCTGAAAAGATTTGCCCCTTCCTGTCCCCTGTCACTCTTTTCTTTCAGCTGTGTTGTTTTCAATGTGCTTCTCTTCCCTAAACTGATTCATCACAAAGATTCACCGGCAGCTGTAGGGCCATACCCAAAGAGGCAGCAAAGCTCCAGGGACTGCTGATACCCCCTTAAAAAAACTACTTGGGAAACCCTTAGGTCAGGGGCACAAGCCCTCCTGAAGTGTGTTTATCCCTGAAGGGCTGATAATTAGGACAAAGTTTCTAAATCCCATAACAAGCAGCAGAGATAGGAGCACGGGTGAATACGAAAATTAAGAGTGTTGGGCCTTGCGGGCCTTTAGAAATACAATGTTTCACAGTCTGTTGGAGGGAGGTGATGGGGTGCGCTGCAGTTGTGTTTGTGCATCTGTGTTTAACATCTAGGTAAGCACCTGCAGAACTGCATATTTTTGTGGGAAGAAGAATTAGAAGACTTAATTACTTATGTGATCTTATCTTTCAGACTTACACAATGCAAGACTAGTGAGTGAACTGAATTTTGGAGGAGGTAAAACACTGATTTGAAGGGCAATGGCTCTGAAGACCCAAATTCCTTTTCCAATTGAGAAATTTTAGCAAGTGAGAAGGGGAAAAATGAGCAGGTCAAAAATAGATCAGTAATATGCCCATCTGAGAGGAAATACACAAAGTTTATTTGGCTGATTGAAATTTATTAGGAAACTTAAGCTTTTGTATAAAAATTAAACACCTTAAGGTTTACAGATACTTGAATCAGGGTAAGTGGGCTAATCTAATTAGAAGTACCATCAGCTTTTTTATGTTCATAAAAATATGCCTGATGTTTTCTCATGAAAGAAAGCCTGCCCACAGGAAACTACTGGATGCTTCTGGATGTATTGGTGGGATATGTGCAAGACATTCAAAAGAATCCAGATACTTAATTTGGAGACAATAGTTTAATTATCTGGACATCATCTCTTTGTAATATCAACATAACTATGCAGCTGCAATTTTGTTTCCCTTTTTTTTTTTAAATTTATTCCAGGATATCAAACCTCGAGGAGAAGGTAGAAAACACTGGGAAGGACAAAGTGATATCATAATGGAAAATAGTTTCTTGGAGTTCTGTAATGGCAAAAATTTTAATATTAATTTCAAAGGTGAGCTTGTGAGCTTATTGGTGACTCCATTTAAGATACCATGAGTGATAAATGTAAAATCATGCGTGTTGCTTTGAGCAGTGGACTAAACTCACACAGTTGACTGCATTCACCAGAATCAAAACATGTGGTGACAGGAACTGGTGCATTCAGAGCCATCCTCAGGGAAAAGTGGATGAAATCTCCAGAGGTACTGCTGATTTCTGAAGCCATGAAGCAAATGAACAGTTAATAGGTTTTCATGTACCACGTAAGTGAAATGTAACTGCTAGTGAACAAGTTACAATCGTGCTGGCAGGTGTTTAATTGCTTATGCATATTTGAACCCCAGTTGCTTCATTAGACCAGTTTTACTTCACCGTTGAGACTGCTGAGTAAATAGCAAGTGTCCCCAGAAGCCATCAAAAATTTGAATAGCTGCCAAGAGTAACTCACCAATTTCCAAAAAATAAAGGAGTAAATGTTAGTCTTGATAGGAGGTTGCAGGAGGAAGGCTGGCAACAGATACAAGATTATGTTACAGGTTAGTTACAAAACTGTGTACCATCTATTGTATTTGGTTTCTTCCTTTTCTCTAAAATGTAGTTTATACAGCATTAAAAGTCTGGTCTTAGGGTCAGAAACTGCTAATGGCTATCTGTGCACTGTCAGCAGGAAAGAGTTCCTGTCTGGCAGAAACTTTGCTGAGCTACTTGCAAATTGCATAAAAATTAAGATCAAAGACGTTCACAAGGATACTTACAGAAGAGTCAGTGGTCCCAAAGATGTCTCGCACATCCCGGACTGTGTGCTTGTTCTTCTTCCTCAAGGTCTGAGTGTAGGTGTTGTACCTCTTCTGTACGGCAGCAGCTTGAGTTCTGGTCAGAGTGGAAAGCAGGGCTTGGCCATCCTCCTCTTCAGCTCCTGAGATCAGTGTGGATAAACCTACATCTTGCAGCCATTCTGCCTCCAGTTCTCCTTCTGTTGAGAAAGACAGCATGTTAATAAGACTGACAAGGGAGGGAGAGGGGGCTGAAGGAAAGGAGTTGGTGTGATGGACTGCTACCACAGCCTTTACCTTGAGAATACTCCGATTCCAACCTTTCTTAGGCCACGAGGGCAAGTTAAGTTAGTTTTGTAAATGTATTGTCAACTTTCAGTTTGTCAGTGTCTGCACAGGAGAGGAACAGAAGAGGCATTTCACCAACATATGCATGTGAAGAAGGCAGCAGAGTAACCAGCCTGACAAAGCAAGGTCCCTGAAAATTAACCCCTAATTCAAGAGCATACATCCCCTCAGTTACCATTTATGCCACGCTCACCATTTGTAGCATGCTGTACTGGAGAAAGCCATTTGACTGATGGAAATTAAATTGGTATTCCAATTCAAATAAACAGAAATACTGAAGGCATGTATACAACAGAATAATGTATTTGCACACTAATGATGCAATTTAAGATTCCAGAGGGTCGGCTGGTAGTCATACAGCTTGTGAAGAAGCCACACTGAGAGAAGGGTGACACACTAGGTCCACCTAGTCCAATTGCTTGTTTTGAACAAAATGATTAAGAACCATGGCTTCTCACTAAAGAACAAGGGTCAGGAAGGGGTAGGTGTCCAAGATGTCACGTAGGGAAGGAAAATGCAGAAATAGCCATCCTTGCACGCTAGGTATCATCCTAATCTCTAAAGATTAAAGACTTGCTAGCACTGTACACCCCAGTGTTTCTTGGTATCTCAATTAGTGACTAGTATCTTCTTTAATCCTGTTCAATACCTGCTTCCCAACTGGTTCAACACTGCAATTGGTTCCATAGTGAGGTTATGCATTGTGGGAAGAATTGTTTTCTATCCTGGCTGTATTGGTCATGGTGGAAGCTTCTGGCATATTTTCACAGAGCCACAACTGCAGTCTCCTCACTACCAAAACCTGTCCATGTGAAGACAATACAGGTTTTCAGCTTGTTACCTCTTACATTAAATGAATATGCCCTATGATTGTTTGACTGGGAGAAGGTCCCCATCTACCTCCTCTACATCATTCAGTAATTTTAAATTTTGCTGTCACTTCTTTTTGATTTGTGTTCTTTTAAAAGTAAACAGTCATAGTCTTTTAAAATCTCTCTTCACGTAGGAGATTTTGAGGTCCTTAATTTCAGTTTTGTGAGCAATCTTAGCTCAGCAGTAAGCTGCTTGACACAAGACAGTAATTTCATTCCAGCCCTGACTGAAGAAGTACTACAAATAAACATGTCAAACAGGAAATGGATTAATTTGCAGCATGTTCTATAAAACAACTTGTCAATGCACTTATTGTTCTTGTCCCAGCGCCAGTCTTAATGGCAGGTTGGTATTTCCACTCTCCCTTTATTGCCTCTTCTTGACATCAGAATGCAGGCTGATTGATGGACACCAGTTTGCTGCACTTTGGCAGTTAGATACACAAAAGAGAAAATTACAGGACTGGGCTGTAGGGACAAGCAAAAGCATCTTATGCATGTGCCATCACTGACTTCATTGTTGACTGCCCTGCCTCTTTACAAAGCACTACAAAAATAGCTGCTTCTAAACCCCCTGCTCTGTGTTAGCCAGCGGTGTGACCAGCCCTGTATTCCATTAAATAGCTTGTCTCTGCTCTTATCCTTCCTGTATCCACAGACAGGATGGCAGACTGTTCCTTTTCCTTCTCTGTAAGTTTTGAACCAGTGGTTCTCCTGCCATTTTCACTCTTCTTTCTGAGACAGTCTCTTCTCGTTCTTGTGTGCCACTGTTGGAGCCACAACTGTCCATGTTTCAGCATTTAAATTATATTAATTTTGGCTTTTGTCCTAACATATTCTTTCCAAGAATTGAGTCTGTAATCAAACTTGCTATGAAAAATAGCAGGGCAGACACGAAATTCTGCCTGCTTACTAATCACCCCATGCCTTGTTTTCTCTGACTTTTGCCCTTTTCCTCTTCCAACCACTCACAAACAATAGACTAAGACATAGCAACAGCAATCAGAGGAGTAAAACTATTAAAGATAAGAAATTTATGCATTAAGAAACCCTCAAAATTTTATGATACACTGGTATTAAATTACGGTTAACCCCCCCCCCCCCCCCTTA
>VZTE01005045.1:5292434-5406149 GCA_013397775.1 Eulacestoma nigropectus | reverse complement strand
ACAGCTCTGTAAGACATTCTGTCTCACCCCCCCCCCCCCCCATTATTTTACAAAGCACTATTTTTATAGTGCTAGCTACTTATACAGCTGGGTCTTGATACTGTGTTTGATTCTGCTCCACCAGAAGACAAACAGATAATTGAGAGGGTAATTCTGTTTTTGTTGTAGAGTTTGCTAGGAAAGAGGCGTCTTGCTTTGAATTTCAGATATAACCTGAAATAGCTCACAGATATAAGCTTAAATAACTCACAGCATTCAAGACTTGTAACAGAAGTTGTAAAGCAATTCTGCACAGCATGGACATCTTAAATACCCCATGATTTTATCCTCCCCTACATTTTCATCGCTTGTGTCACTTGTCATGATCTTCTGTTCTTTTTTGACTATATTTGCTAACATCAACAGAGTAAGTGTGCTGTTGTCTGCCCTTTGCACACAATGTCTGGCAAATCACATTGAAGTTTTGACAGTCGTGCCTGCCTGGCTTCTATCACACTTTGGCCTCCTTCTTAAGGATCTTCATCTCTTCCTCTCAAAGATATCTCAAAAGGGTCATGAATATTTGCTTTTATTTTGCCCCGAGGGTTTCCACATTGATTTTTAGTGTTTTGATTGTTGGCAAGGAGTATTATCCTATTAGGACCTTAATAGAACTCACTATTATTTCCAAGATTTATAATCCCAGACTGAATATATTACTGATGTTGATAACTAGGACAAACGCTGCCTGATTGTGTGTGGGTGTATGCAATACATATATATATGTTTAAGACAACAATATGAAGGTAAATGAAGTGTGGAGATATACTGCATTTTGACTTCCAGTCTCATTTTTAATTCAGGACGGAGGGGAAAAAAATCAATGTGATGTAATGAGATGTAATCAGACAAAGCGTAACATGGGACTGCAGCACAGATTGGGCTGTTGAGAGGATTTAGCTCAGCAGTGATGAAACTGATGGAAAAGTTTCTGGAAAATGAGCTCCTGAGTTGCCTTGTCCTACTAAGTTATCCAGCTTGGCAGCTCACAGACTTGTGTCATTCCCCTGGCTGTGCAGACAAGGCAGGGACACCTGTTAGTTCATGCTGACAATTGCATGGAGGAGGCACCAAGAGGCTCACAATCTCTTTATGGAGTCTCCAAGCTAAAGAGTATGATCAGACAGGAATTTTCCCAATAAGGAACAGAGGAGTGCTGTTTGGATTTAAGCTGACCGACCATAACCCTCACAGCAGACCAAGATTTCTGGTGAACTGGTCTTCTCCCTTTGCTTCTAGGAGAGCCCAGCTGGAAACGAGAGAATGGGAGGTGTTTCTGGTGGAAACAGTACATGGCTGGAGCTAGATACCTCTGTGTGAGTTACTTACCATGACTGGTTGCGTATTTGATTGCTTAATAAAGTAGTACTTTTCCCCCCCTCTCCACCGTTCTTCCTGGTAGCAGAATTAATGACATCCCATTGCATGTCAAGGTAAAAAAAATACATCATCATTCATGTTAATAATTGTATGGAAAGAACATGCCATCGTTTCAAAATCTATCCCCAGATCAGCAGTTACCAGACTAGTGGCCAGGAGCCACAGAAGGGTTGCAGCAGCTATCAGCGGGTCATGACCTCAGCAGAAATTCGGTTTCATTGTATAGTAACACCTGGTATTTTGTGTTACACAACATAATGCATTTGTGAGTGGGGTCCTAACTGGAAAAAAAAAGAGAACTGCAGTTCTAGATGTTATCAAATTGTGATAACACAAAGCTGCATTGCAACAAGCTAGTGCACACTACTGCATGTTTTTCCAAATACAGTACCTGACGAGAGGGGAAAACATTAAGGTAACAGAATGAGGCAGTAATACCGTCAGGATACATTGTATAAGTGATGAATGAATTTGGTCAAGTGGGGAGTCTGAACCATGTAGACATCCATACATTCAGACTTATCACTAAACTCTCCTTGAATGATATCTTAATTGGGCAATCTGAAAGAAACAGGCAGATACCAAATTCCTCATAGCACTAAATGACATCTAACCAAAAACTGCCTCAGGACTTTCATAGCTTCTGAATCATATTCTACCAAAAGCCAGAAAATTTAAAATTCCAGCATACTAAATGAACATTTTGCTACTTTAAATATTTTGGTTTGGTCTATTTAATGATGGAAATTTAATTTTTATTGAGTGCCTTTCTTTTCTGAATTACACCGTATCTGTCCTGTCGAAGCACAAATAAAATCAGTGCAAAGAAACTTACTTCAGAAGTTAATTACTGGCTCCAGTGCATAAACCAGAATGCATTATTGTTTCTTGCCAGTGATTGACTGTGATGTTCAGAAGTGGAGCTACAATGATCATAGACCCAGCCTAGTACTTTTGCTCGGACTGTGACATGAGGAAGGAGATCAAGGCATGACTCTTCGGAGAGGAGGCAAAGCCAAGGTATGAGGAAGAAGTTTGTGTGCTCACCATCAGCAGGTTTGAACTCCAAGAGCATTGCTTCTTCAGACCCATCTTCTCTGCTCTCCTTGATGCTCTCTACTTCACACCAGAAGTCCTCCATGGAAGTGCTGTCCATGGACGCCTGTGAATTGGAGCGACTGAATGCAGGAGGTGCTGACTCGTTGGAAAGCATTCTGTTAATTCTTCGACAACGAGAGAGAGACTTTCTGAAAAGAGAGAGCGACACAAATAAAATTATCTTTCTATCATGCTAGCTTGTGCCATGCAAATAGAGCAGGCAATCAGGGCTTGACCTGTGACTGTACCAGGAAGTAGGGAACAAGATTTCAGAGGCCAAGTACACATTTCTGCTAATTGTCATGACCTCCGTTGCTCATAACAATTATGGATGGACATGTATTTTGTATCTAATAATTTATCTCTTTAATGTCCTTCAGTATTTCCCACTTTAGGTGGGATCTCAGGAAATGCAATTTCTGTTTCTAATACTGATATGCATCTAATGAGACACTGGAAAACTAATTTCACTTCTTTGTGCCTCGGTTTCTGTTTCTATGCCTTCCTGTTTTGCTTACCAGCTGAAATACTTCTGTGAAAAATTCTCTGGAGAAAAATAATGAGACTTGGGAACCCTGAAATATTTTACAAACTCATCTTCACTCCAAAAAAGAATTAAAAACCTGAAATATTTTAATTTGGAAGAATAATTACCTTTTATTTTAAAACCCCTTAAAAAAAGATTTGGGCTTTTTTCCTTAAATTAAGTAAAAATAAAATAATTTTAAACAAAATTTGACTTTGAATTAAAATAGTATATTCTAGGTCAGACAGAAGGTTTTGACCACAGGTTCAAAAAATTATGATTCACTAAAAATCAAGTTTTAAGTTAAGATTCAATACAGTGATTGAATTAAAAAAAAGTTTGTTCAATACTCTTTTGTTCTTGTCTTTTCCCCACTGTAAGTACTTACAGCTGAAGACAGTTATACAAGTTCATTCAAAATCTCATATAACACCCACCATGAAAATCGTCTGACTTTGCTCTTTTGTATTATTATGGCTGCAATACTGTAAACAGCTTTTGTATGAGTAATTGCAATAGATATAGTAATCAGTAGCAATAACCACAACAATATTTGTTCAAAGGAGTTAGGAGGTAACACAATTTTGGCACAGAGCTAGACCACAGGAATTAATGGAAAATTCTGACATAAGGTCTTCTGAACCTCACTTATCTGAATTAATTCAAATGCAGTTTCCCATTCTCTTCCTTTTCTGTATGGCATTATCCTGCCAACATGCCTTTGTTTCAAACCACAGGCATCACTTTTACTCCACTAAAAAAAAGATATTTCCTTTTCAGTGTTTCCCTTCTTATCAAAGTTTTCCTAATGGATGTATAAACAATGTATTATTTAATAAAGCTGACTGAGCATGCTTCTCCCTCATTGCACTGCTGCCTCTGCTTCATCCTTCCTCACCAGTGAAGGCCTGGCTGCTTCCCTGGGGCTTGTAGAGCCTCCTCACTTTATCTGGGTGGTTCCTTCTCGGCTGGGTCTGAGCCCCAGGCTGGGGAGCTGTGGTGGAAACAACGGAGCACAACAAATCCAGCTTTGGACATAATCAAGCTTTATAAAAGGAAAAGCTCAGGCCTTTGCCTCTTTTTGAACACTCATAGATGTAATATGAATGATTCATCTGCCAAATCAGCCCCTGTGCTCTTGGAAGCAAAGCTGGGAAGCAAAGCTTTCTGATGGGTGACAACATTGCAGCAGGAGAGAACATGCTGTGGGGCAGTGGAGACACGTTCTCTGGGAAGAGAAGTGCTGTCTTCAGTTTCTCTCCTTTTCTCCCCCCATAAACAGATTGTTTGCTTTAAAGCATAGTGCTGAAGCTGTTATTGTTTTAATTAGAACAAGCCACAGTCACCAAATGCAAGAGGAATTTGTGACACAAGTGTGGTTAAAGCTATTTGAGTGCTTTCGTGGTAGCTCTCCCTCTGGGGAGATGTGAGTTTCAGTCGGCTTTTGTCCCCAAAGCCTCACATGACTGGGGTACCTGATAAATTATAATCACCGAAATTATTCATCTGGACATGTCGGCCCCTGGGTTTTTTTAACGGATTTCCCTTTCTTTTATGGATTCACCTATGTCTCTTCCCCACATTAGCAAGTAAGAAAAAAGCAAGGATCACTGGACTTAAATATGATGAGTTGATACTGTACCCTGCATCCCTGAGCAGAGGTTTTAACCAGAAGAAGCAGAACCTCTGAGAAGCAGCCAGAACACCCCATCTCTTCAGCTGGGAGCTAGATGGGGTGGGGGAAACAGCGCTCACCAACCAATTGCTTGTTGCTGTAAAAACCTGAGCTCTTTCATTTAAAAGGTGATAGTGAACACAAATAAAGAAAAAGGCAAAACTTCCTGGTACTCTAATGGTGTTTGGGGCCCCTGTTCACTGGACATTGTGCAAGCAGAGGAGATGCCAAGGCCTGGTGTTTGTCCTCCTGCCACAGCTTGTCCCTCACCAGCCTCCTCTTCAGCTCGGAGGCTGAGACACCCACACTGCTGCTCACTGAAAAACTCATGTCCCTGTTTAATATAAACCTTTGCGAAAAGTAAGTCCCTACACGTGCTATATAGCACAGCCCAGAGCTCCCGAGCCAGCAACTGCAGGAAGGAATGCTCTCACCAGTCTGGAATCAAACACGAGCTGAGACGAGAAGAGGGCATCCCTGATAGCATCACTGACTCCCATCATTTAGTCATGGTCAGGGAATTTAAACATTTCCTGCCCTCCCAGTGTGAATCTTGACCACGACCTTTGTGCTCTTCAGGCGCCACACACACTGATCCTTGGGCTTCAACTCCATCAGCACTTCAGCTGGCTCGGACCAAGGCTTTTTATTTCACCATATTAGGAAGAAAGAGGCTTGGTGGATTGCTGCTTTTCTCCCCACAGTGAGTGTGCTTATTTTGTAATATTACCATACCAAAAAGCTAAATGCAAAATAGAACATGTAGCACAGCAACAACTGCTGTGGCAACCAGCTTTGCCAAATACGTCTAAGGTTCCTGGGTAATTAATGTGCATTTACAACAATATTACAAGAACAGAACTTATTTGGAAAATCAGCTGAGCAAAGTCTCCTGAGAACTTCATATTTGAGGCTTGTTATCTCAACCCGGATTAAATCAAGCTGTGTAAAATTCCTGTAACAAGAAAGGTTAGGCAGAGGTGCTTTATCCTTATTGGTAAACATCTGAAGCTTGCTTCCAGGTGGTGTGGTACAAACCTTCTCTGATTATTCTGAGTCTGCCTATTAAAAGCTCATGTGTTTGAAAGACTTCCAGCTGCTGTTTTGACCCATATACCTATGACTTTTGTTCTGGAGGAAGTGGTCTTGCCTTTATGTGATAATGGCAGTTGTCTCCCATTTCCTCCAGCCAAAGCTGCTCAAAACAATTTCAGGAAAAAAAAATCCTACTGAGGAAGCAAAACATAGTCTTCACTGCTTTTAATTAATTCTTGAAGGACACTGTAAGAGCACTGACTTAGCAATCTGCTTGCCTGTCTCAGAAATAGCTCAAAAAGCCCAGGTTGCCTGTTACCTGGGAACTTGCAGAAGAAAACCTCTGTTCCTTACACCTTCTTCACCCTCAAGCTGTCTTTTTTTTTTGGTCTGTTTTTCTCAGTGTCTGAAGAGAAGTTTAGAACAATAAAAGGTTTTCACTAAGCTTATTCTGTTGTTCCTACAGAAAAATTGTAAACTAATCCTGTTAAGCAAGCAGCAATCATGAAGTTCATGCTCAGTATCTTTTGTTCCCTCATACACATGGGCAGTGGTGAGCTAATCTGAAATGCTGATTAAATTAAACACAGGAGGGATCTCAGATCCTGGCTTCCTCGATGGAAAAAGTTGGGAGAGGAGTATGAACCTAAAAGCACTGAGCAAAAATTATAGCAACTCCACTGGATGAGCTGAAACGTTTTTCAGGGTGGAACAAAATAAAAAAGAAAAGCCACAGAAAACGTTGAAAAAGGGAAGAAAAAGAAGGGAGAAGTATATAAGAACTAATGTTACCAAAGAACTCCTTTATTACTGGATATTCACAGGAGAAAGAGTTAAAGAGTGCCAGGAAGGAGAAATATGATGATATCATTTAGAAAGCTTTCTGTGGAAAGATTATTGCAGGGAAGGAGAATATTTCCATGTGGCACTAGAAAGATGATTCAACTGTGTGTGACTGTGGTTTTGGCCTGGTGTATGTATATAATGCTGATGAAATGCAACAGCCAAACAGGCCTCCTGACCCTATATTTTATCTTCCACATGTACTGCAGTAGTGTGGTGTTCAGGATCTGATACTACCTATCGATTTCAGGACAGCCAAGACAGATCCAATAAGCTATTCTTATCCTATCCTCAAAGTAAAGGTTTGTAAAACCACACGAAGAGCTGGCTCAGTGACACTTAATGATTGCTCACAGGCTCAGTAATGATAAAGCCAGGCTTGTATTTTGAGTTTAATTAAGTAATGGATGGTAAAGAATCCATAAAACAAATGGGAGCAATAAAGCCATCTTGCAGTTAAAAACAGCACTTAATTGTTGCTTACACAAAGGGACAGGATATCTTATTCTTGTGGGTTGTTATCCTTCCTATTCAGTGGGTTCTGAACCTGCTTCACCACAATTAGCCACATTTATAGGAATGGGGAAGGTGAAGGAAGCAAATTGTCATGGTCATTGTAGGATGAAGATCCACCTTTTCACACTGCAATCATTCTATCAATATAACTTGCTTGGCTCTTCCCAAATGTAAAGAAGGGGATGGTAGCTTGCATTGACAGGGAAACAACATTTATCCTTCCTTATTGAGAATTGTTCTAAATTGTTAGCAATCAGTCATGTACCATTATTTCTCTTTCTTCTAAATAAAATGTATACAAATTCCAGGCAAAGGAAGAGTCCAGAAATGGGAAATAGTGTTTTTGTGCACAGTTCACTCTTGACCCAAATCTCTCATCTTCTGGTTCCTTCCTGGTGACCTTGTTCCTGCACTGTTTGTGGTCTGCTTATTTCCTTCTCCCCATGCTTCATGGCTTCTGATCACAGAGAAGAGTATATATTAGACAGTATCCCCCCCAACTCCATCTACACTCTTCTGTTTCTGATTATCTTGCAGATGTTAGGCAAGTTGTAGACAGCAGATGTTAAAGCTTCCTTGTCCTCTCTCTAGCATCTATCATAATAAATATTTAAACTGTCATGCTCATTGGTGCTGTCATCCTGCCCCTCTTTGTAACAGAGTATTTGAGTGAGAGGCAGAGGAGAGTTTTATTTCATTATTAATTTTCTCGTCCTGTGGCCCAGCAGAACTCCAAACACATGTGAATTTCATTGCTCTTTGTTAACAAAGATGGGTTTGAAAATAAGCTATCGCCTTACTGTATCGGTTAGATTTCAAAACACAGGAATTCTCTATTTTCCCTGTCTTTGTATTCTACAAAAGATTCTTCAAAGTATGTTTCTGTCAACTTTAATTTTACTCCAGATTCTGCTCCTGGGGTGGGTCAACCCTGGACATATGCACAGATTGAGGAACAAGATGCTGGAGAGCAGTGTAGCAAAAAAGGGACCTGGGGGTCCTGTTGATGGCAAGTTGAACATGAGTCAGCAGTGCCCTGGCAGCCAGGAAGGCAAACCCTGCCCTGGGGTGCATCAGGCACAGCATCACCAGCTGGGCAAGGGAGGGGATTGTCCTGCTCTGCTCTGCACTGGGGCAGCCTCACCTCGAGTGCTGGGGGCACTTTTGGGCACTGCAATATAAGAAAGGCATTGAGCTATTAGAGAGCATACCAAGAAGTCCTTGAAGATGGTGAAAGGTCTAGTGGGAAAGCTATATGAGAAGTGACTGAGATCACTTGGTTTTTTCAGCCTGGAGAAGAGGAGACTGAAGGGAGACTTCACAGCAGTCAACAGCTTCCTCATGAGGGGAAGAGGAGGGGCAGGCACTGATCTCTTCTCTCTGATGACCAGCAATGAGACATGAGGGAATGGCATGAAGCTGTGTCAGGCGAGGTTTGGGCTGGATATTAGGTAAAAGTTTGTTCACTGAGAGGGTGGTTGGGCACTGGAACAGGCTCCCCAGGGAAGTGGTCACAGCACAGCTTGTCTGAGTTCAAGAAGAGTTTGGACGATGCTCTCAGGCACATGGTGTTGGGGTTGTCATGCGCAGGGCCAGGCCAGGAGCTGGACTTTAATGACCTTAGTGGTCCCTTCCAACTCAGGCTGTTCTATGCTTCCATGATTTTTTTGACCAAAAAGGGTTGTCTAATGAATCTTAAGATTTAAAGACTTAAAAGAGAAAGGACTTGTAAGATTTACAGGAATTAAATGTTTTGTTTATTTAATTATACTTTGTCTGCACTTCATCAAGGTACTAACAGATGTTAGGAGATTGAGTTGTGGAGTTTGCGTGCCACAGTTACCTGCCAACATTTAAAAACGAGTTTCACCTTGGGTTCTTCAGCTGTCTTACGCAACATCTTTGTAAGTGGCAGGGAAGTCCCCCTCTGTAACAAAGGCCACATTGTGGCCACCCTTCAGCCGAGAATGGAGACTGCAGAAGAATCTCTCTCTGTTTGTGGTTTTTAGTATGAGGGCTCTCACAATCAAACCCTTTGAGCTAGGGGAGTTCAGGGAATATACTCTCTAGGTATTGCCTGCTGGCAACAGTGACCTTTGGGGACATAACCCAGACCTCTCCTCCACACTGGCAATCACATCACTTCATTTTTGGCCTGATGCAACAGAGAAAGTGCACTGCATGGCTGCAATGTGTCTGTCAAAATCTGAAAGGGACTCTATTTCATCTTCTTTCTCCTAAGAAAGCTACTGCTAAAGGGCAGAAGGGGTTCCCAAATGATTAACAAGAGTATGTTCTGTTAACCGTTTTTTTACAAGTGAATTGGAAAGAATTCTTTTCATATACATTAAGAGGAAGCAGTATAAGCCAGTTTTCAATGTTGAAGACTAAAGAACACGAACAGATCATGGCAGAATATGTTAGGTGTAATTTTCTGTGGGTATGGGCAAGATAAGAAACATCTGGACATGGCCTACAGGAGGCAAAAGCTGGTCACGAGCTGCTGGTTCAAACATCTTAAATATTTCCAACACATATTTATTGTTAGAAGTGACAAATTCTTTTGTTGTGTTGATGCTTGCTTAAGACCAATTTCTTTTATATGAAAACCAAATCCATATATCCAGGGAAGGACAAAGTTTTCCAGGAGGAAACATAGGTACTTAGGCCATGTACTGTGGGCTTAGAAAATCCTGTGCTTCCAGAAAATGTTTGCTCTATTGTGCCTTTACAATACAAATGACTTGTGTCTGAGCATGGAACCCACTGGATGTCACACTTCATCATTTAGAGCTGATGACAGGAGCACCAGGCTTACTGTGCATGTGCAGTACAATTTATCCACTCCTGTTGAGTAGATGCCTCCATAAATTCCATCTGGCACTCATCCAGAGAGATCCTAGTTAGCTGAGCATACCGAAATCCAAGGCAAACCCTTCAGATTCCACCTGGACTGAATCTGAAAAGATGTTGTGTGGCAGCCCTGGGTTTACTACTATAACATTACCAGTCCTTGGCATGAATTACTCACTGAAGGCACACAGATAGCATGAGGCAGAAGTGTTTTGTTCTGCAGTTTAGGGCAAGCAGCTACCTGGTGTCTTATCCAAAGTAGCAAGCAAAGAGGGTTTAGAGTAACATGAAGGAAAAGGAGAGCAGGAAGCACAAATACACTGGATTCTGTCTAAACACTGGCACTGCACAAAGTGTGATGCATGCACTCAGTCGCTCCTCAGAGAGCTGTAGCAGTGAGGAAGAACTCACAAAAGGCAGTGGAAAACTGTCATTCTCTTTGCTTCCCACTGCTCTGGCAGTGTCCCTTCTAAGGTAAACACTCCCTGGGTACATCATGGTCTCATGTCAGCTGGAGTGCATCAGGCCACAGTGCATCCATGTGCGTGCAACTACAGATACCAAGGAGTTAGAAGAAGGAGGAGAGTAATGTGCAGACTAATCCAGAATATTTTTTCACAATAAAATTGATAAGCCTCTGCCAGCAACTCACATTCAGCCAGATTCATTATTTATAACACAACAGGATACAGTTAAAACTGCAGGAAATGCACAGGTTCAAGAGCTCCAATGGGGCTTAAATCATTCACCAAACAAAGAAGCAAACCAAGTAAAATCCATGGGGATGTAAACTTGACAACGTTAGAAGAGTTTTGGCTCTTGAATCACAAATTAGAGTTTTTAAAGGAAAAGAAATATTAAAACACTCAGCAGATACAATGAAGCACTGAAACATAAGAGGTCAAAATTTCTACAGCTTTCAATACATCTTCTAACATTGCCTTCATTTATGATGAAAATGTGAAAGAATATGTATTTTTATTTTTATATCACTCTAAAGGAGCTATCCTTTCGACCAGCATGATTATTGTCATTAAGAAACTCATAGTATTTGTGGGACTTTCTCTCTGTGAAACACTTCAAAAGACAAATACAGTTATTTTGGTTGAATTAAGGTAACAGCATAAAGAACTGGACTATACTGTCTCTTGGAAGGCATCTAATGAAACTACATACATTGCAAGTGTAAGCACTTTAAGGTCCTGATATAAGCAATGAAGGGAGGCAGATACATCTAGAGAGTGAACATGTAAACTAAACAGGAGCTTGAAGTCATGCAATATGTCTTTGAAGTTTCCTTTGTGCTTAGTTTTAAGTGAAGTCCAGCTGTTACTTTCTTCCTTCCTATAATTAATGAATGCTTTTAAGTAACTGTCACCACTCCACCCATTACACTTTTTTTCAAAGGCTTCAGGACCTAAGCAAACAAGCATTACTTATTAGTTTTTCCTTTAGATGTTTTTAATGTATATTGAAGGCCATGGCTGAGCTACAGAATATGAATAAGTAAATGTATTCATTTACCTTTTTGTCATGAATTATATTCATGACAAAATGTTTTGAACATTGTGCTTAATAGTATTCACAGGACTGGACTGAAGTAATGTAAAGCAACACACTGAACTTTTAAAGCTAAGCAAAATACAATGTTTAAAGATGTTTTATTGAAAAAAATGCGTACTCATTAAAGATGCTCTTGAATCTTCTGACAGAGTGAGGAAAAAATTCACATTGTCATGAAAATCCTGAGATTCTCAGATTGCAATAAACTGTTACAACCCATAATTTATCCCTTATGTTTAAATTCAGGACATCCTTCTTTGTGGTACTGCTAATGTTGAAGTTATTACAAATCACAAAACGTCATGAGCAAACGTACACCATTTAAATTTTTCTTGGCAGTTCTGGGTTGGCTGTCTGGCAATTCTGGACTCTCAGCTTGTATTTTCTGTACTGTATTGTGCTTTGTGCTATACTGGATCAGCCAGAAAGAATGAAAAATTTGCTGGAAAATTCTGTAGTCAAATAAAAATCAAGATGTGATCTTAATTCTATATTTTGCCACTCAAGTACATTGGTAAAGATTGCATGAGTTACTTTGGAAAGTGTCCCACACTTGCTGAATAGTCTCTTCTTTTGTTAATCAGATTGCTTCAAAAGCAGCGTAGATAAAGAATGCACAATGAATAAAGAAATGTAGATGGGTCTTGGAGAACATCTCAAAGCACTGGGTTTCTATTTTTACCTGAAGAAAAATGTTTATACATCAGCTAGAAACTGATGGAAAGTACATCAACATGGAAACTTGTCAATGTCCTGAACAGTTTGTGACTTTATTGTTGATGACTTGAGGCAATGTGAGGCCTCATCTCTAATTCTGTCTCCTTTTCCATCCCTCTGTCTGCAGATGTCCCTAAACCCTGCTTCTCTCCCTTCCTTTTCCATTTTCCAGAAACCAAGTTCTGCTGGGCCGGGTGAGAGATTTGTGTGGAGATGTAGCAAGCAGAGAAGTTGAGAAGGGCTCTCTATGCAGAGGGGAGGTGACACCGATGCCAAAACACACAGGGTATGGGATGGACATTGCAGCTGGTGGATGTATTCCCACGTTTCTCCAACAGCATTTGACTGGCATATTTCCTTATCAGCAGAAGTCACACACCAGCCCCTCTTTCCACCCAGTTCCAAATATTTGTAAAAAGCTCAGTCAAAGCAATGAGGGCACTTTACATCTTACAAAAATGAATGACTAAAAAACCCCAAACAGCCAGGCAATATTAACAGAAGTAAATCCTCTTGGCTCTGCTGAACCAATAGAAGTTTTGCCAATGTGGTGCAGATTTCACCTTCAAGCTTTAAGAAGAAAACTGTATCAGAACAGGCTTTTGACCTACATTTTTGTGGGGAACAGTGAATGATGAATTTCTTGATAATTCACTTATATTCTTTTAGGCTGTTTCATTCACTTTAAAATTAAATTGCAGTATATTATTTGATAACCTCTTCTATTGAGGACAAGAGTAATTATACAAACATAACTATGTAAACATGAAGCTGAATTTAAATCAAAAGCTGGTAGAAGACTCCTATTGGAGATTGGTCTAGAGAGTTTTCATTTAAAATGTAGGAACACAACTGTGCTGGCAAGAACCTTCTGATTTGCCAGATGAGTCTAGTAGCATTACCAGTACTACGAAAGGTCATGGTGAGATGATGGCAAATGTCATCATAAGAAATGACAGAAAAGAGCTGAAAATGAAGAGTGGAGGCTAAAATTTGGTGGAGAAAAACACAACGGACAGGGAACATCAAATAGGTCATCACAGGTCTCTAAAGAGCAGAAATTCCCAGTTTAAGAGGAAATAATGGACCACAAAATAAAATTTAGTTTGTTATATTCTCTTCAATAGAGGAATGAAGAAGTCAAGACAAAAAAAACCAAAGCATTTTCTTATACTTTGGCTATACAGTTCCAATCAGTGGGGTATAAAGTTTCTGTGACCTTAAAGTGATTTCTAGGCTTTTGGTAAAGAGATGGAAAGAACATCTTCATGAGAATTGTCAAGGCAACACCCTAGATCTTAAGTGGCAGTTTTCTAATTGTGTCCAAATGTTTGTACTATGTGCCTGTGAAAAACATGACCTTTCTATGTAAGCAGTCAAATGAATTAGTGATGCTTCCAAACCACTAGGACTCCAGTGAGAGCTGGAAAGGTTAGACTAAGACACACTTCTTCACAATATCCATAAAAAAGGCAAATACCAGAACAAGAAAAATCACCTTTAAAATGGGAAAACTAGTACATGATGCACAGCAGCTTTCCAGTTTCCTTCAACAACCATTTTTTTCTCGTGCTTATATGATTTTTGAGGTTTGCCTCAAATATTTTATCCATGAGGACGCTGAGGAAAGCTGTAGCATGCCAGGTATTTCAAAGCTAGGTTTTCAAATATACTGCAGCTCTTGAAGCTCTTAGAGCTACAGAGTCCATTAATATTTACAAAATACAGTGCCTCTCTCTTTAGTACCTCAGTGATGTGAGTAATTCTGAATCTGACAATCAGCCCTGCTGAAATCAACCAAATGACTCCTGTGCATAGTGTTTGTCTTTCTTAACTTTTTAAATATTAATGCTGGGAGAATAAGATGTAGCTCTTGGAATTCTCTGAGGAAAATGAGGTCTTGTTGGGAGGAAGACTTCAAGACTCAGAAGACATAGAGGGATGGTATTATCTCAGCTTGAAGCATCTTAACATAGGCACAAAATGCCCATTCACGTTCTCCTGGGAAGTAGAAACCTCAGAGGGCCCAGAACTGCGCTAGAAATTTCCTCAGCACCTTTTGTAGACATCATGCATTACAAGAAGGGATTACTCTTGGTTATTTTGACATTTACTGTTTTGTACTTGCTTGTTGTAAGCTCTTTGGGGTTTGCACCAGGTTGTGCTGGGACAAGGGAAAGAAGACTTTGGAGAATTGCCTCATTAAGCCGTGTTGAGTACTTCCCAGTCAGTCACAGCCCAGAGTCTGAACTCAGATACCAAATTATCATGCAGTAGATAAGAGCAGAATTTGCTAATTATCAAAACACCCCAACCACTCCCTGTAGCACTTAATTAATTATATAGGCAAGAGCTAATTCATCATATCACAACTCCAAAGTCATCAAATAAAAATTACGGAGGGAGGTGAAATGAGATCTCCAAAATAACACAGATGTTTTGTTATAGAAGAGGGTTAAAAATACAAGTGCTAGTTTGTGACTTAAAGCTACTCACTGTGAGTAAAAGGACTGCTTCTGTAAGTCCTACAGAGCTTGGCTGAAATTTCTATCTCAGCTTTGCAACTCTGCACATACTCTTGGCTAGATAACCACTAAAAAGTAGTTAATATTGCTATGCAAACATAGTAAATCATGTCTGGAAGCTCACATGCTCATGTCAAAGGAGTACGACTAAGCTGTTGTTGTGCCCTCTGTCACTGTGAGTTCATGCTCCTCTTCCTGCACCTGCCTAGATAAGAGCCATGATCCATGATAGGAGGTAAAGATTCATCAGGCATTCATATATCTTTTAATGATTGTGTTAGATTTTTCACTGTGCAGACACTTTATGAACGTTGTGAAACTGTAATGCTATGCTTCCCATGAGGACACCAAATTACTTATCCATGCTTTTGATATAATGCATCTTGGCTGAACTGCTGCAACTCTCTCTCTCTCTGGATGATTTCCAGTGAAGGGCTATATTTACATCAGTTACAATTGATTCAAAATGCTTCCACAGGATCTTGAACAGGCTAACACATCGTGAGTTTAAACCAAACCAGATGATATACGGCTTTATAATAAAACACGGAATAATCATGCTCGAACCTCTTGTTCTTTGTTTTGAGTTGGTAGCCCAGGTTGATATTCAGCCACTGCTTGGACCAGCATATTTTTTGGACTTTCAGGTGACCACACATTATGTTTCCAAAAACGGACTAAGGCAGGCAGCCACCTAACTCCTATTTTCAGGAAAGACTGAAGGATTCCAGAGCAGAAACCCTATGGACTTACAGAGAGAGTAAATGCTCCTGCTCTCAAAGTCAGTTTTGACTTAGGCCTTTAAGTCACAGAAGAACTTTTGAAAATTTGCCTTCAACTTAATTATATATCATTACACTCTTTGTCCCCGGAGTTCTTTTTCTGTGGGCATTAATCTTGCCCAGTTTTCTGGGACTTTGACACCTACACTCCTTATCTTTTAAATTTGGCTTTGATTAACACAGCTGTTACTTATTCTTTTGCTTGGCAGGAGTTTCTGCAAGACTGCCATAAAGTCAGCCTGTTTGTATTGTATTCTACTGTTAATCTCCTTTTCCTTTATGACATGCACTCACAGTATCCTAAGGGGAAGATTACTATACATTTATATGAATTCGTACTCACATATAAATAAATATATGAATACACAACAAAGATGGCAACAAAGGGAGGGAAAATTTTAGTAATCTCCTAAAAGCCATTGTGAAAAAGCCTAGATAACACATAAACTGGAATGTTTTATGCAACACGAAGCAGGGGATCAACATTAATCAGTTGCTTAATGAAAGCAAAATTCAAGATAAGAAATGGAACAGAGTTTCTTCAAAGAAGTTGGAATCATTTGGGTGGGAGAAAGATCTGTCAAATTAAGAGACTGCTACATCATTATGATAACTTACACACTACTCACCACCTAAGGTTTTCCGAAATAATGCATTTGAGGAGACTTTCTAGTAAGAAGTAATTAAGAGTTGAAGAAAATACAATATTGCTTAGAGTTGCTAGGTTAATTTTCACCAGAATTTGATCATCAACTTAAAACCTTAACAGTGGAGAACCTGTAGCTATCTAGAAACATCTACATTTCTGTGCCTCACAGAGATTTTCTGAATTAGGAATCACTTTGCAATTTTCCTGCAAAGCCCTGCCTTAAAAAGCCCTAACATCTAAGAGTGAGCTGCCTTTTCATGGCATATACATGATCACCTTCACTGGGAACAAACAGGACAAAACACAGTGATGGGAGATCCTTCAGATTTCTTCCATTCATATGAAAAATGAGTCACAAAATCAGAAAAATGGGCTTGGACTATAATTTATGCCAGTAAACTATCTCCCATCCTGACAGAACACCACTGGGACTTGTAATGACACTGTATTTACTGAAGAAACTCTATAGGTACTAGAAGTACAATTCTCTAGTAGAAATTTCTCAATAATCCCGCTGATTTGATTATCTTTTCCAAACAAATCAATCAAGAATCTAGGGAGCAGAAATCAAATCTCCAGAGATATTAGCTGCCTGGATTTCCTTTCAGTGAGCCTTCATATTTGACAAGGGAAGAAGAAAATAGTTGCTCTTTCAGCCTGATCAAAGTCAATTAAAATCAATTATGTCCTTATAATTTTGACCATGATTATCATTTTGTGCTGCTCTGCAGCATCTGATGCCGTTTCAGACTTCCCTTTGATCCCCAGTGTAGGCCTCATGCTGCCCCTACAGAGAGAATAACAGGGTTAGAAATCCTTGAAAAGTTTTCCCCAAGGCAAGGAGTATTATTTCTGCTGATGGTCATGACCCCGGCTCATGATATTTTGCTACAGGGGGACTTTGGAACCAGAAAGGTTGCGGTGGCCATGTCAGTATGTGTGAACTGTCACAGAGCAAGAACAGCTAAAAGAAACTCCTTAAGCGCTCCTGATGTTTTCTCTGGATGTGCAGAGCTGTAAGTGTCATGCCAGCCAGCCAGTGGGAAAGAAATCCCCTGGAATCCTTGTGCGACAGATGAGAGAGCCTGTTTGTGAGTGTTGGGTTCATGGTCTATTGTTCTCATTTATTTAGACTACATAAACAAGCTTCCAGTTTCCTTGAAACTATGTGGACAAGTCCTAGTTTCCAGCTCCCTTGATTTTCTCCAGTTTTCATTACTAGGTAAACAGTTTCAGCTGCTCTTCCCCACCAGTCTCCTGCCATGCTTGATTTTTACCTGGTTATCAGTTACAAGAACTTTCAAACTGAAAGCAGCCATTAGAAAGAGACTGCACTATCTACAAATCCTTGCCTGCCAAGTGTACAGGACCAAGCCAGATTTGAGCACAATTTGAAAAATGAGGATTAGGATAATGTATTTGTGAATGTAGAAGCCCTTTAGCCCATTTAGGCGTGTAATCTCTATGAATGCATAACTTAAATTGTCAGACCTGGCTTTCCTCCCATGGAACAAGTCAGAAGTTTTTTTTTCCTTGTAGCTAGGTTTGTATAAAGCTCTTCTTGAGCAAGTTAGAGCCCGGCCATGACACTGAGCTGAAATCCATGCAATTGACATAAATATCTATAGGACATCAGAAGGCAAAAGTTGAAAAAGGCAAATTTCTAACCTCAAATGAAATGAGAGCAAAAATGGGAAAAATTGTGAACAATCCAATTTGAAGTGAAGATTCTTCTGCCTCTGGAATATTATTCCAGTGGAACACATTTTTAACAGATAAAAAGGAAATCTTATAATAGAGCATAACTTTCCAGATCCACACCTTATTAATAAAACCTTGAAAGAGTTTATGTTAATAGATTCTTGAGGCATATTTTCATAGAGCTTGAGTTAATCAAACCATACATATGCCCTTCCTGAAGCTGCTTACGCTTGCACTGTGTCCAGTTGTTTTTCTAAAGTGGATCTTTTTTTTTGTCCCCCCTTTCCTGCCTGGTAAAGCTGGAAAATTCCACTAGTGATAACTCTGACAGCTCGCTCCCCCTCCTGTTGCTCCTTGTTTAAGAAAACAAGAGGGAGTGAACATGGTCTGAAAGGCTGAGAAATTACTGATTTAGTAAATTCTACAAAGTCTTACCTCAGAGCAGAACAGAGCCTTAGTGTAATCCTTAAAGCAGCAGAGCAGAGTCTTTCCTAAACCCAACTTCTTCATGCTCCTAGTGGCAGTGAGTCCCTCCTCAGCCTATAATCACTGAGTTGCATATTCTGGGAGCTATCTGACAGCCTATGACAGGATATTTTGCCTCTAGTCACACAAGGGCTGCGAGAACAAAGAGTGGTGGAGCTTCTGGCCCTTCTGGGAAACAGACTGACACTGCTCCATCACTATTTAAAGACCAGATGCCTTCAGGATAAATCCTCTTAGTATGTTTTCCTGTTTGTGTCAGAACTTAAACCTTTTATCCATTTCCTAAGAGGAGAAATAAAAAAGTAATCAGCACTAAGCTGCTCTGTAACTCAGGAGAGTCCCTGTGGAGAGGCTCAGAAAAAGACAGAGCCAGCCTACGTGTTTTCTTCTAAAGGGCTATGAGACACTGCCATTAGCATAAAGCAGAAAATCATAAATGGCCAGATGCAAATTAATGAGGAGCTCTTTCTGCATGGGGATGGCTGCTCCACACAGAGGAGAAGCATAGTGTGCAAAGCCAGAGAGGAAGGAGAAGGGAGCCAGAGTACAGCTGTTAAGAAATCAAATATTTATGGGGAAGCCTTTCTTGCTTTTCTTACAGTGGGATGATCAGTGGGGGGTCTAGATGAATACTGAAAAAAGCATTCACCAAGTTTATAGGAAGAGTGGCCCAGAATTGGGTTGTGGCCACAAGATCAGCAAAATCTTGAGATTCAGGAATGGTTTTGAGCTGCAGCTGGGGGATGAGGAAACACACTGCGCAAAATGTTCCCTGCCACAGGCAGTTAATGCTGTCAAAGGATCCCTAAGAAATAACTCTTGAGCATGGAAAACATATGAGTTGGTCAAACTTTACTCCCTCCACCAAGCCTTTGTTTATGCACTGAAATGCTTAAATGGGTCTGTCAAATTTACAGCATTCCTGTCATAATTCCTCCAGCCTGAAATACAGGAGGAAAAGCTAACTTGCTGGTTATAAGCTTTTTGATAACCTACACTTCCTCCAAAGACATGGCTAAAACCCTACAGCAGAATAAAAGAAAAAGAAAGCCTGTTATTTAATCAGAGAAAGGAAAAAAAAAAAGACTGAAACAACGGAGAGAGAAGGGAAAGGACTTCCTGAATCAGACACAGATTTCCTAAGGCACAGAAAAGAGCAAAACCAGAAGTGGTTTGGTTTTACAGTTCATCTTGAAGTTAAATTTGCTCTGTGTTTTAAGCTGGACTTAGTATCACCTTTCTTTCTTCTGGGAAACTTTTATGATTCCATAAACCCTTGAAAATTTTGAAAACTTCTAGTAAGTAACCTTGTCTGTAGGTCTGTTTAGGGACTATTAGGTCATGCTTTAAAGGACAAACTGCAAGGAAGAGCAAACGTGGCTCAGGAATTTGGTAGTGGACTGTGGGGCTGTTCATGCTACAAATCCAGCTGGTGGTGGTGGTGACCAGAAACTGCTTGGAAGCTCCTGCTGCTGTGCCTGAAATCATGAAACAATGCTAATCCATACCATCCCAACTAAACACCTCTACAGTGTTACTTTCTACAGGCATTCAAAGGCAACCTCTAGGCTGAATAGTAATGCGACTGCCCTCTCTGCTTCCTTCAAGGATGTCATCTCCCTCTTTTTAGTGAAGTGATGTACTGTCCCCACTATTACTCTCCTTGTGTCATATAAATATGGTTTTCGGATTGCCTTTTCCCAAGGTTGCTCTCTGATGAAATTTATACAATCATCAGTAACAGTGACTTAAGTTTTCCTAGAAACTAATGTGACCTTTGGTTGCCTTTTGCAAATATGAAGTTTTCAACCCATGTTCCTTGTAGCTCACCGCCTGTGGGATAGAGAAAAATTTTTTGGGAAGGGAGACGAGGAAAAGGAGTTCGGCTCACATGCAGCAATTCACAATGAGCGTATCTTCTCTCTGGCTGCTGTTGGCAATTAAAACACTCCTCATGTTTCAAGAAGTGCTGCATCTTCTGATTTAACATTATGTGTTGAACCAGGATGTATGAGTTAGGATGTTGCTTGCCACAGCCAGCAGAAAGTCACTTCCAAAGAGTAATTCAGCTCACCCACGGCTGAGAGGTCTCTCTTGCTGTCCATAAAGGGAGAGAACAGTGAGGGACTCACCAAAGAGCTATTAAATGCTGCAAGTGGATAACTGCTCACTGGGCATTAGCACATTTTAAATTAAGGGAAGTGTGACCCTCTAGCTACAGTGTCCTTACACTTAACATATTTTACCTCCAAAAATACAGTATTTTCTTTAGCTAATTTTAAAACAAGCATTTAGGTTTAAAGTCTTGCCGTAAAACTGTGTACATCTGTCTAAACATCTATTTTGGCCTTCCTCTTTCAGGACCAGCACAGTGGTGAGCCCTAATCACATGTGTCCTATGAAAAATAAAGAGTGGTGAACCCGTACACATAGGTGTCCCTCCGAGGATCTGCCTGCCCTGGCATCTTTATTCATATTTGAGTATTCTGTCTTATGGTTTGTACAAAGTAATTCTGAACCAATTCCATATATGGGACATAATGATGGAATATTTCAGCAGATATACTGAATGCCATATATCTGATAAATACTGACACATGGTTTCATGCTATTCTTTTTCTAAATTTAAATGTTATGCCAGTCATAAACAATTAACTATGTAAATAACTGATTTTTTTCAGGGCTTTGGCCAAACAAGTAATTGAACAAAGTCTTCATTTAAAGTTAATCTGAAACAAAGCCATTTTCTTTTCCTGTAGAACTTCAGAAGAACAATAAACAGTTTGATCTCAGAGATTTGTTTTACTTTTCTGTGGAAAGTTAAATCCACATAATTTAGAAAAAAAGCCAGTTAATTTAGAAGATGTCGCAATGAAATGCTTCAGCTTTTTCTGATTTTTGCCAATTTTTTTCCTTGGCTCAAAACATGCTCTTGTAGATTATTCTGATCACCCCAAACTTTTTTTTTTCCTTGAAAAAGAAATGTTCCTTTTATTTTGGTTCCACTTCTGAATACAGTCTCCTATTTTAACAGGTCACTGCTGCTGGGGAATAGCTTTAAAGACTTGTCTAACTGATGTCGTATGGCAGGCATGAAAATAAAACTACAAGGAAGGAACTGGAATTATTATCATTGGATTAATTATTCCACAGAAATTCAACTGACATGATTGTAACCGTGTGGTGGTTTCTTCTGAAACGACTGCTCTTTCCACAGTCTCTATATATTGATCTATTCCAGCTGTAGTGAGTAAAATACAGAGGCTCTTCTCCAAGCTGGATTTTACATTAACATTGGGGTACATTACGCACACATGCTCCAAATCTGGCTTGTTTTTTTGTGGTATAAAAATGGCAATATGCTAAAGTTTAATAAGTGATGTATTTGAAAGCAACTACGTAGATAGAAAGAAAATAGTATTTCATGGCCAAGGAGTCCAGACTTGACATCAGCTCCTCAGATGCCATGGAAGATTAAACCTTCCCTGAGGAGATCTCTGAAGATCTGCTTCTTCTGTCTGGGCTTTGGCAGAGGATCTGTGAAATGTCCTACCTACATTCATGATTGATTAAGATTTAATTGTGGTCTTACTTCTGCCTAGGAAACCATTAATTTGCAAAATAGGGATTTTTCAAAAGAGCATACTTAACTCCAAGACCACTTAGACATAAAACCAGTCAGGCAAGAGAAGAGGGTTTACAGAGCATGATAAAAGGATTGCAAAATGTACAGTGTTGATCTATTAAAACCGTGGAACAGAGAAATCCTTGGAGTGCTGGTAGGAAGGGTTTAGTTTGGCAACGCCCCTGTGCCTCCTTGCAGGAGGCCTGCGGGCTGCCAAGCTGGGTTTCACAAACGCGCTGAGGTGGCTTTCTCTATCTGCAGGAGTGCTCGGCACAGACTGCGAAGGTCACCTTGACAAATGAACTTGCCTGGCAGGAAAAAACCTCCTCCACTAGTAAATTAGCAGGAAGGGACTGAGCTTGTTTTGCAGGGCCCATTGCAATAGCCACAAGCCAGGACTGTATGTACACTGGAAACAGTGTCTGGAGCTGTATGAGGGGGGAGCTGGGTTTTGTGCTGAATTCACAAACACAGTTTTTCTCAGGTGGCTCTTTGATCTTTGGACAAACACTATTTCCCCCCTTATTTTTCAGTCAAATTGTCAAAGGTGACTTCTGAAAATATTCTCCTATTAGGTCCTCCAAGAAAAGCCTGTATCGCTTCTTGCATTAAGCAATATCTTAGACAAGCTGTTATTTATCCTAATTCCAAAGATTTACAGAACAGTTCCCTAAGGAAGCCACTTAGTGTCCCTTAGAGCCATAATTTCTTTAAAAGCTAAACCAAGAAGGCCAAAAATAAAAAGATGACAGTCTGGAAGAAGAGTTACTGACTGAGGAGGACATGAATAATAAACACTCTAAGTCACATGGCAAGAAGAAGAAGAAGAAGAAGAAGAAGAAGAAGAAGAAGAAGAAGAAGAAGCAGAAAATAATTACTTGCTAGTATTGCTGATGTTGCTGCTGCATTGTTATAAACTATAGTATTGATGATATTGCAAAAGCCATTTTCACCTGGAAAGACAGACCTGAGCTGATTGCCTGCAATGCTACCATTTTCTGCATTCTCCAGAACCAATTTCTGGCAACAGCCTGACAATAGACTCACAGAACCACAGAATCATAGAATAGTTTGTGTTGGAAAAGACCTTGAATATCATCTAGTTCCAACCCCCAACCATGTTCCAACCCTCAACCACGAGTCCAACCATGCCTACACCCTGAACCAACTGTTGCCTTGAAGAGGCTTTTCTAGGTAGAGTTTGGATTACTCTTCAAAAGATGTGAAATTCTGACCCTTAAAAGCAATCTTTTTTGCTGATCCTCCCCCATTTTGCTTTTTCTCATCCCAAACCATCTTTCAAACCTGTTTTTCTTTTACTTCTTCTGGTTGATGTTGCTTCATGTCTTTGATGCACAGGGAAATGTTAGGGGTAGGGTTCCTGCAGTCCAAAATGATTGCCTGCCTCTCTACTCCAAAACAAGAATATTCATAACATATGATGTGGGCTGAGGGTTCAAAGATTATTATAAAGAGTATAGAAAACCCAGGATGCATTACATCAAGGGCTGAAGGATTACTGCAGCTTGAGCAAAAACAGAGGAACATTGTTTAAACCCAAACAAAGCCAAGCAATGGGTAAAAGCCCTGGCTTACTCATTGCCAAATGTAAGACATTTATTCTCCTTCCTCCCTTAGATGTTAACCAAGTACTTCTGAACTAACTACAGCTAAACCACTGTAATGTATCAAGATATTTTTATATTAACAGATGTTCTTCACGAATGTAACTTCAGAAGTAACTGCCAGATTGATATTTGGCCAGTAACTTTTATTTTAAGAACTGGGGTGAGTTTCTGCTGAGTTTCTAATGGTCTGTTGACCAATTCGCTTCTCCTTAAAGGTGCAGATTTAATTTGGACAAAACACCTTACTAGTTTCACTTATTAAGTAATGTTAATTTAATCAGCAGTATTACTTGTGCGGGACTGTAAATCATGAACTGTGTCCCAGTAAAAGGACTAAAAAAAATCTCTAACTAAATAGGCATCACATCTGAAAATCGTTGGACACAGACAAAGGAAAAAAGTTTTTACTTTCTGTACAAAATTATGACTCTGACTATGCTCAATCCATTATAAATTGCCCATCCCCAAAGTCCATTCCTTTAAACAGAAACATACATAAGTCAAAGACATATTTAATTACAATGTGTACCGTAAATATTAGGTTAGCCTAAGATTTTGCTAATTATTTGACATGAAAGCAGAACTGAGCTTGGCAGTCAGGCAGAATTTGGGATGCCTGTCTCGTACAATGAAGTGAAATAGAGGATAGGACAAAACAAACTTTTATTACCATGTTTAAAAGAAAGAATTTATGTTGCCCATTCCGTCACAGATATTTCAACATAAAAAATAAAAATATAAGGCATTTGGAAATATTAGCATGAGATTAAAAAAAAAAAAAAAGTAGATAAAATATTATTTACCACTGCCATAGGGCATTAACTGTAGTTAAGGCCTCCGATCTCTTTTCCTGGCTTCAACCCAGAGACCCAGAGCCAACCATGATCAGCACTTGGCACACTCAGTGCAGCCAAACTCATGTCAGTGCCACCTAAGGAACAAAGACCATCACTAGTACTGCTGAAATTGGTGTTTTTCCTTTAATTGTGCGGGTCTGAATGGCTGAAGGTACTGGAGACTCAGGCTGGCAAAGGTAATGGGAAACAGGCATGCTCCTCGTCAAATGCAAATGCCTTCAAATGTCTGAATGGGGTTCCTGCATGCTTTCAAGATCAAGGTTTTCCTCAGCATTGAGAAATCTCTAGCTTCAACAGCACTGTCCAAACAAGATATACCTGGACCCGTGGTTTTCATGAACAGAGATAGAAGAGCACTTCAGGGCCAGCCTGAACCTGCCGTTCACAGCTTTTTTTTCCCAGTCCCTCTCATACTTGCACAAACCCAGGTGGGAAGCCTGAGGAGGACACCAGCCATGTGACAGCGTCATGGGTTTTTTGGAGTCCTGCAGGATAGTTACCTGACAGTCATTTCCTCTTGCAACACTCTGTTGCAGCAAAGCTCTTCAGCTCCCTGTTGTTCATGTAACAGCTGGTACTGAACCCAGCACCAATGGTTTCACCAGCAGATCTTTTTTGGCATTGGTAAGACAGAATAAAATTGTTGATTAAAACTAACAGAAAGTTCTGGATCAAAGAGGCAGAAAATTCAAGATATTTGATAAGAGATGGTGTTTCAAAAAGGCTTTTGTGGCAAGACTGCCAACACTGCAGTAACAGTCTCCTTTGCCAGCTGACGTAATCGCAGGCAGTTGGTCTTCAGATGCTCCAATGGACAAGTCTTTTACAAGGCCTCATAAGAGCTGAGAGGGCAACTTATGTCTTATAGGACATGAGTTGGTACCTTAGTGGTGGGTTATGGCTGACGAGGAAAAGCACGTGTTGTAAAGGGGAGGCAGTGAAATCTGGCAATATCACCCACACAGGATACATACAAGCACTAACTGATGAAGATGCCCCTTACTCCCTGCCCCACCAACATCTGGTTGGGGATTTGGGTGCAAAAGACCTGCCAGGAATTCCCATGAGAATCCATTTCTTGATAGGGCTGCAGTGCTGTGTCTAGTGTTCTGGACAAATTCCAGCATACACCCAGCTCTGTTTACAGTGCTCATGAAATTTCAGTCTGCTGCTTATGTCACCTGTGCTTACTGTATTTGTCTCTGTGTGCTGTGAAAAGGTTGCTGTGTATTATTACTATTATTATTATTATTATTATTCTTCACTGGAGATGTGAGTCAGAAGCAAAAACCTCTGCTTGCTGTCCTTTGTACCAGCTACCCTGAAAATCACTGTTTACCCTCAAGAGCCTGCAGCCCACCTGTGCCTGTCCAGAGTGCTGTGCTCCCTAGCCATGTCCTGATTGCAGTTCAGGCAGAAAACATCATTTTATATCCCTAAGATAGCTGCATTTCAGTGATGGAATTGCTTCTTTCTCACTAGATACACTCAGAAAGTTAGGGGTATAAGAAAAGCATAGCAACAACAACAAAAAGTCAGAGATTTTCCCATACTCAATTACATGGCAATTTTAAAGCTGCTGTCTTGGGCCCTATGAGGCGTAGTGCTCTGGTCCAGTGAAGAATGATTTCTAGCCTCAGAGGGTATGGACATATGGGGACTCAATCCAATCAGTGATCCAGGACTACGCTTTTGTCTTTTTCAGGCCCTAGGCTAATCTTATATCTGAGGAAAAGGGAGAAATATTTCCTTTATTTTTGTTTCTCTTTCTGGTTGGCTGTTTGGAGAATACATCAGCTATTTGAAGACAGATGGAGGTTTGCAATGCTGGTAAAAATTTTTTGTGGTGGAAGTGGAGAGGGAGCAGGGGGCAGGTGAGCAGAAATGATGTTCCTGGTGGCTAAAATGCTGGGTGTCTGCACTTCAGCACCACAGCTGATGCACTGCAGGTGACAAACACCCCCACAAATACACATGCACACACACGCACACATGCATGGATGCACAAATGGGTGTGGAGCACAGGAGAGACCACACCACAGTGAGTGTGTACACCTTAAGGATTTTTAAAGCATTAAGGATCAGCTGATAGAGGAATTACACAGCCTGACCCTGAAACTAAAACCTTGAGCAGATTTGCCATGACAGCAAAATGTGTCTCTGCTTGCTTCATCATTCCTTTCTCACCATGGTCTTCAAACTAGTTACAAATCTGGCTATAAGATTTGAAAATTTGCTTAGTAGTTGTAATTTACAGCAGCTCTTCACAAAGATTCACTGTTATTGGAAAGAGATGGAAGTTGGGTGCACGGAGGTTGCACATCATGTTGACAGCCACGTTTGGAGTTATCGACTTGAAATATTTAAAGTAGTGCGTGCTGTCAGACACACCACGAATTCTGGTTTACTGGGGATTTCTTTGATTTGATTTAACAGCTTATTGCCCCTTTGGAGTATATGCTAACTATGCCCGAGAATTTATTACACACTCTCCTTTCTGCTCCATAGCCGAAGTTTTTCACAGGCTGAGCAAAAGGAGTTTTGAGTAACTTTAGGTAGGAGCTCAGCTCAAGTGCAAATATTGTCCCCTGGAGTTTCCTCAGAGGCCAGTGGTCTATTCTGGAGTTTCCACTGTGGGCAACCAGTGGTCTAATCCTGCTTGGAACTGACTATTTAGAATAAAAAATATGGGTGGTGGAGTGGAGTGGAGAAGGAAAAATCTCACTTAGAAGTGCCGAGACTCAGAGCTGGAAAGAGTCTTTCCTATAAACTAGAAAAAATTAAGCAAGGTCTGATTCCTTTGAGGTGCTCAGCACACTGGCCCCGATCCAGTAAAGCACTTAAACATTAAGTGTGCTCTGGAGAGTGCTGTAGGGAACAGCCTGAGCACTAAGTACCCGGCAGGATCAAGCTCCAAATAGGGACCAGACATAAACCAGATGGCATTATGTCAGCTTTGTCATATTAATAAGTTATTTGGTTTGCATTTTAATCTCTCTCTCCTTTTTTCTCTTTTTTTGCTTTGCCTTTTCTATAAAACAATCCATGTGTACTAGCAGAGGAGGGCAATGTACTGAAATTGCCCTTTATCACCTTTTCGCAAGTATAGAGTTAAAGCAAGAGTTGGGAAAGCCGCTGCTTGTTTTTAACTTCAACTTAAATCAGCAGTGCTTGGAAAAGGACCATCAGGAGTTGGAGCTGCTGAAGAAAGGAAAATGCTGACTCTGCCCTTTAATGAGCTCTCCAAACATGTGTTGAGTGTGCTATTGCACTTGAGAGAATCAGTGCCTGCATTAGAGGTTATTTTAATGCCTTGAGGTTTTTTGGGGATGGGGGCAGGTAGGATGGCTGAGCAGGAACAATGGAAGGCAGCTTTCTGCCTGTTTGTAAACTGGGTTCAAACTGAACTGAAGTGAGAATGCTGCCATGCAGTGCTCAGCACTCATGCATCCACTGAGGTCACCTGCCAGGAGGCAGAAGGAAAAAAATCAAATTCTAGTTGCTGCTTTGTTTTCTCAAACAAGCACATGGTTTTCCACTTTTTTATTTCCAGCACAGTTACAACTATCTTCAGAACTTCCTCAGGCTTGTGATTTGTGCAGATGCCAGTTTTTACGTGGATGTTTTTGACACTGAGCGCTGCACGACTGGAAGCTGTCGTAGCTGGAGCCACTTTGCTGCAGGGAGGACACGGTCTCCAGCCAAGGTGGGACACGTGCCTCTTTCTCTGCACTGCTGGCACTGCTGACTCAAGACAGAGCAGTCTGGGCTCAAGTCCGAGCCTCAGAGCTTGGATTAGGGCAAGCCAGCTGGCTGCCAGGCAGGTTAGGGGTACTTTTGCGCAGGCTGCAAGTCATCACTTTGTTGGAGCTGTGCATGTGTGTGGGTTGTGCAGTGAGACTTAAGAGGAAATTTCTGTGCTCATTTTAGCATTCAGGCAGTTGGAAAAGGAGCTGATGGAGGCGCCAGACCTTTGCTTTCATGAGTACATTAATCTTCTCCTGGCCTTGAAGAAAAATTTTAGATGAATTTAACACGTGTTCTCAGAGCTTTCATTCTCAAAGTTATTTGTGCTGTGGATCCTGAACTGATGAATGATGCCAGTGAATTGGTCAATATAAATTAAACTTCACTGGATAATAATTTTAGTGAGGATTCCCGCTGCTCTGTTGTTATGTAAGAAGCTGACAGTTGACTACCATGGCCTGGAACTTGTGAGAAACATAGATTTTCCTATCTCAAAAGCTGCTGGTGGTAACTGGAGGAAGCAGTAATGCCCCTTTATTTCATATCTATGTATCACTCAAGAAGATTATTTTCTTAGCTGTAGTTATGGAGTTCTTTTGGCCCGGGGAAAGGAGTTTCAGATGAATATAATTATAAGAGTTAAGACAAATAATGTTATTGCTACTGCTGGAAAAGTTCGTAATTAGCAACTGAGCTATATTAAGTGTCATGTGAAAGTTCAGTCCATGGCAAATGTGGCATAATTCAGAGTAATTCTGTCTGAAAGAAGTAAAAGCCTAGTTAAGTTACTTTTTATTAGCCATGCACTAAGAGCAGGTCCCTAAATGGTTATAAAAGCTCACAGTGTAAGTGGCAGCTTGTTTTGTCATCACAACTTGGCTGTGATTCTGAGCCCTAATAGACTAGGAAAGAATGGAAGTAGTTTGGGGATAGCCGACTACCAGACAGCACCTATGAGCTTGGTGGGAATCTGACAATAACATTTGATCAAACAAGGAACAAACTGAAACTAAGCCATTTTGCTTTTGTGAAGCAGACTGCCTAGTCTTCTAGAGTGTCCTCCAGGAAATGCTCACATAGATGTCACAGCTCCAGGAGGTACATGAGTGTATGGGCAGGTTTTTCTTTGGTTCTCCTACACTTTCTGTCCATAGATTCGCCGTAGAGCTGCAGTTCTGAAAACTGTCAGGGAAACTTTTCTGGCCTCACTGTACCACTTTGAGGCAATGATATAAGCTGGGAAAAATGGTCAGGAGAACCCCAGAGCACGTCCTGGCACATGCCACAGTCAAGCTTAGAAGTCACCCGAGTTTGTCCTTCATGAGCAACTGGACAATTTGTGTCCCCAGGTGTCCATTTGTGAAAAAAGTACAATCCAACAATTTTGTACAGAACATTTCTGTATGAAACAGAGTATGACTAATAATGTGTCAATCAAGCCCAGCAAACCTTTCAAGAAACACAGGGAAAGTGCTACTCAGAATAAATTTATAGTAAAGTTTGTGTCCAATGAAAATTAGGCAACCACAGCAACTCAGAGGAGCCACAGAGCTGCTCTCATTATTTATCTTGTCAATAAGATTAAACTAGCCCATACATCAAAAAATGTTCAAAGTCCTTAGAAATATAGTAAATCAAGAAATACAGTAAATCATAAAATTTTCTGCGGTACAGACAGTACATGTGTCTAAGTCAAGGCTTTCCACTCAAGATATTATCTGATTGCTTTTTTCATGCAAAACAAACTAATTTCATTTTTGTTAGGCAAACATTGGATAGTAGCATGAGGTCACAGCTAACCAAGAAGCTACTCTCTTATCGTAATTTCCAGGGAAGCAGGACTTTCCTATTTACATATTGTATAGGATCGCAGTCAAAACTCAAATACAGTGTAGTAAACCATTTGACCGTAGGCATTTCAAGGGTTGCATCAAAAAAATGTACAGACCTGACCTTTCGAAAAACTTCTGCCATCACATCTGCTATGAACGTGTATTTTCGTATGCTTTCTTTGTGAAAACGCCCAGTAATGTGTGTTTCAGTTACTTGTTCAGGCTTCTGAGTAACAATTTCAACAATCCCTATTCAATATTCTAGTCACAAACTTTCTTTTCCACATAATCCAATCACAGAACTTTTCAACAGCTTTGATTTTAACAAGGGCATGATTAAATCAGTAATTTAAGTAAAGCACCACATCAAAACAAAACACTAAATTCAAGAATAAGCTTCAGCTAAGGAATTTTCATGATCTTTCATCTACTTTCATCATGGTTTTAGTCTATCCTTCACTTTACTACTTAGATGGAAAAGTGTATCTACTCCACAAGATCTCTTCCAATGCTGTCAAATGTTACCCATTTCCAAAAAATGACTAGCCAAGATTTTGTTGACAGCAAGGCAAAAGTGAAAAAATCCCTCAACTACATAGCAAGAGGCATTTGCATGATAGTCTTGAAAGAAGACTTTAGGATGTTTTCTTTTTTACTTATGCACTTCTTATTTTGTTAGCGAATTGCCACTTTACCCTTAAATTTTGAGTTTTTTTCTAAGTTCCTTTAGATTCTTTTAATGATTGGAGTTTTCTTGGTTAGGGTTTGGATGTGTGATGCATTATTTTATTTTATCTTTACATAAGCTATACATTCTGAATACACATATCAGATTACATAAATCTCCACCAACCTTCTCATCTTAGGCACTTAAAAATTATATATATATTTCTATTCATTTCAATTGATGTCTATAATCAGAATCAATTCAATTCATTTCTAGAAGTTACAACATCACCTGCAAAAACCAAAATACCTTCCCTGTTCTCAAAATCTACAGGACTCATCCCAAAATCACAAAAGACTCACTCAGCAAAAGTCAAAAGTACTACCAAAAGCACACAGACTATCATAGGCAGAAAAAAAAATCCCACAACTAATACTTACAGAATTTCTTAAAATCTAGCTGTTTCTTTCAAGCTGCTGGCCAGAGGACAGATGTGCATGAAGCAGAGACACAAACAGTGCATCCTTTGTTACCTGTTCACGAAACTATTTGAAGTCCATGAAAAAGCAAACTCTCTTACAAAATGACAAAATAAGATGAAGAAAAAACACGTACATGATTTTGCATCAGCTCTTTTTCTTTCTGCACAGTAATTCCCATGAAGATTGCAACGTAAAATATTTTTTTTCTGTTAGTATTGCTCACTTTGAGTTTTTATAGCTGCTTGGAGATCTGCATCATTGTATTTGATTTCAGCTAATCAAGCATACAAATGAACAGGAATGCAGACATACAGCACTGTGAAAAAACACAGAAGGAAGTTTTTTCAAACAAAATTCCTTTATTAGGCAGTAGTTCCAGTGATGCAATCAGAATAGGAAGGAAAGACTGTGTTGCTTCATTGTTTTGTTTGGATTTTGGGGTCCAGTGCTAACTCGTGATAATATTTCCATTTGTAAGTATATTTCTCTGAGAGCAATCCAAAAAAGTGACTGTGATGAATCTAAAAGGAAAAATATCCCATTGAACTTGCAAAGTTTTTCCATCATTAGTGGACACTACAGAATTGCCACACTCAATTATCTTTCCTGTGTTGCCCAGTAGCTTTTGGCTAAGTTTATTGTTTTTCATTGAAGTCCAATAAATCCACAAAGTGGATTCAATAGAAATGTAATTACAGAGAAGTTCAGTAACTGATTCATCCCTCTGTTGAATTTAGGAGTTTCTAAACAAGAGAATGGAGTGAATAGGATAAATGACAAAAAAGAACTGCAACATGTATCAAAGATGAAGAGTCAGTCACAGAATGCTGACACGGGACATCTAGATCTTCAGAGGCAAGCCCAAAGCCTACTGTCACCAGGAGGAGTTCTAGATCTGACTTTCTAGATCAGAAAGTGGTGTGATGTCAACTACATTTGTAATCCAAAGATTCATCTCTATAGCCTCCACAGTTCAACAGTTAAAACAAACATGTACTCTTCTTCAGAGTGACTTATCTGATCAGCCCATCACAGCACCTAACTCTAAACAGGATTTTCCAGGTGTCATGTACAGAGCACTGCATTGTCTCTCTGGCTTTAGATATCATGGTTTAAGTGTGAGAAAGGACAACAGTGGCAGAAATGTCAGCTCAAGAAAACAGGAATTTTCCTCATGTCTCCCAAACATAAAATGCACAACAGCAGTCTTGCAAAGTGAGCAAACTCTTTTCATCAAATATGAAATTGATATAGAAGATTAAGAGGTTTCCTTCCCTTCTGCAAGAATATGTCACTCCTCTCACTGTACATAAGGATGTGTTGTTCATTGCTTGTCCCTGAGATCTACTCATTGCTTTCAAGCGATCTTCAGGAGATGACAAGTTTGGTCTGCTATAACCACATCACAGGGCATTACTCATTTTATAGGTAGTTAAAAATGACAGAAAAGTAATATTAAGTTTTTAACTAAATATAAATCATAGAAAAGCACAGAAAAATAAATACTGAGCTTATTACCTTCAGCTATACCAGTTGCTTAAGTATACTGACGTCAGTGAATGTTCTAAGACCCTGTGAAGATGGCCAAAGCCATAAATATGTATTTTCTCTAAAGATACCAGAAAAACTCTTCCCATTGTTTATGATTTTCCTGGTTTGTTGTGGTACCTGGTGCAAACTGCTCTACTTAATTTCAAAGATGAATGCCATACTAAGTTTAAATTTATTCAAAGTCTTCAAAGGTTGCCTATCAAATGTTATCACTATGTCCAGTGAATTAATGGGCTATGGCTATTTGTGGGCTTTAGGGTACCCCCACAGATGTGTATCATGTCAGCATTTGGGTCATTCCTATTGTTGCACAGCCTGAGGTCCCCTTAGTTTGTATGAAATATAAAATCTATCCCAATGATGGAAACTTGTCACCAATAGTCTCAAAGGAGGTAACTTAATCTGCCCATCCACTCCACTGATACAATTAGGAATGCACTTTGTCAGCCTTTGAGGGTTTAACTACAGCTGGCTGGGTTCAGGGCAGTCTCAGAAACCAATCTGTTCTTAGTAACACCATCTCCTTCACAAAATTACAGACATACTTTCAGCAGATATACCCAGCTGACTGCTGAATGATGTGTTTCCACCCACTTTTGCAGTGGTCAATATCTTTTTCAGCATAACTGAAGCACTGGATCAATGCCATGAAATGATTCAGAAACCAAAGGCTGAACCGACAGCTCAAGAATAAAGGTTATAAACCTTATTTACAGTGTTTGAATGTGGCTCAATGCAGTTTCTGAACATCATCATATTTCTGATCCAGCTGGTGAAATTTAATTAGAAAGGAGATTCTAATGGATATTCAGATGCTGACTGGCCTCAGTCTTTTTTAAAAAATAAAAGTTTTTTTAAGCTCTATTCTCCCAGAAAATCAGAACTCTACTCTTCAGATGGATTACCTAAGTTTAAGGGAAAAAATCTAACCTAATAAAAATGTAAAATCTTTTTAAAATTTATTCATCAGAACTAGCTCTGGGTCCCTGCTGTACCCTTGATTGTTCTGCTGGAGTCTACAGGGATTCAGATGATGAATACTTTCATATTGTTGTCAATAAGCTTTTCTAAGAATATCACAAGCAGCACTCCTTTTTCATGCGCTTTTCCCTGGTAGGAACCTGATTCGCACAAAAGAACAAGATATTTTGCTGTGGTTCAAGTAAGTTGGGTAAAGCTTACCCTCTAGGCTGCAACGTATTTGAGAAAAATGCAGTGTAACTTTATACTTGTTTATGTACCTAAACCTGAAAATACCCAGCCTAACCCATTAATCAGCAGAGTGGCCTGTTCAGAAAAACACATACCTTTTTTTTTTTTATTCCTTATCAGTCCTGAAGCATTAGTTTAAACACTTTGAATTCCAGCCTTCAAGTTTCCTACAGTCGTGACAGTGGGCTGGACACAGGCTTCCCAGGGCCAGAAGCCCTGCAGCTGAGGTAGTGCGTCACCATGGCTTTTTTTTGGCTTGGGCAAAACTCTTTGCTAATGTGGCCGTACAGCTCCTGGACACGGGCAGAGGGAGGTCAGATTTGCTTGCAGCCACCCCACAAAAGTATGTTCTGAATTCCTGTGTGCAGTTATTACGTGGTAATCTTGATATCCACTAAAGCCACGGATTTATTACCTTGCTGTTAAACCATATGATGTCAGACTGAACCTCTTTGGTTTTACTTTTTTTTTTTCTTTGCTTTATTTGGTTCTTTTTTGCCTGTAATGCAGATTTTCAGTAGAATACAGACATCACAGCTGGGTCTTAAATACTGATAGTACACAAATTCCAGTGTCCTGTGTCTGAGAGCAAAAAAAAGACTGTGAAATAAAAAAGCAATACACATCTCTCTCACTTCAGTAAGTTTCATTTAAGTAGGAGAAGATTACCTCTGAAAATTACAACTTAACTGTATCTTTTAGAATTCTTGATAGCACTACCAGTGTTAATTATAGACATCCTTGTGATCTACATGAATATCATACCCCATGTTTGAATCTGGAAAGAGAAAATGAGCCTCCAAGGACATCGTATGACAAAACTCCATGTACAAATGGACAATTACTCAAAACTAGTGACTCATTGTTGCATGACATGTAAAGCAATTAACTGCAGATTTCCTCGTGTTCAGTGTAGACTGAAGCAAGCTGGTTTGGTTTGCATGATCTTATTGCTGTGCTGAGCGTGGCACAGTTAACTTCAGGCCAGGGTTAGCTAAATCTTATAAAACAAATTCAGTAAATAAAAAAGGCATAAGAGATGGAGTCCATTAAGGATGAAATGCATTATAACCCACAAAATAGCTGCAGAATCAATGTCTCTCCCTAAAATCTGTGGTGTGCTTCCTAAATACAGAATATGGAGGTCCTGTATGATGAAGAAGGCTTTTCAAAAATTGACATAGTAGGTTCTCTTGTTTGTTTATTTTTAATTGCTACTCTTTGTCAGAGGCAACAGCTAGTTTGAACAAATATGCTTGAAGAAAATTCCAGTTAATATTTGACTTGTGGGACAAGTAATTCTCATGTTTGCCATATAGTCTGTGAATTGTCAACGACATGTGGGTGACCTTAAGCTTCATGCTGCATCTATGGGCTTGCACATGTTCTACACATACAGGTAAATTAGAATAAATTAATACTTCAAGAGAATTCACAGTGCCAGTATTGTTAAATTCTCATGGGTTAATAGCTTTTGCTAATTGAAAGAAAGAAGAGAAGAAAGCAAGCAAGCAAGACAGCATCAAAGGATTGCAACAGATCACTGGGGCTTACAGTGAAATGAATCCTCTGAATGGAAGATGTAAGAAGGACCTTATATGAGGCAGACACTATTGTTTCAGCAGGTAACAAAAGATTCCCATGTATTTAAAAGATTTCTTTCCTTTGCTTGGAAGGCTGTCCTGGCTTCCTTCTTCCTACCCTCTCTCCAAAAGTGAGCACTTGCAATGTGAAATCCTGTTGCAGCTTGAGTACAAAGGCTTCCCTTGTCTCAGTTCATCAGGATAAACTCACTGTTTCCTTTCACTTCCTTGCACATGCATGATATGGGCACCATCTGGCCCAGAAATGGCCAAGGACAGCCAAGCCTGAAAAAATCTCTAGAGAATGCCCTAGGGCCCTAGGCTCCCCTGCTCTGTGTTTCACCTGTATTTACACCAAAGATTTTATAATAATCTCTGATACATCCAGACAAATATTCAGAACTCAAGTTTTCAAAATGTTTGAGTAATGGGGGGAAGTATTGCAAAAAGAAGACAGGCCTAGTCACTGTTATGTTTTAAATATCTAAGACTTCACACTGATGTCCTATTCTCCAAGAATACTATTGAAGAAGTCAGCCTAATTTGAGACAGGAGATAGCATAATCAGATCATGCCCTGTAAGCAAAGTTATTGACAAAAAGATGTGAGTTCTGATGACTTGATTCCATTTCCACTAAATTCAGAGGTAAAACCTCCATTACTACACCTAAGTGTCCATTAACTCAGTCCGTATGTATAAACAAGGCTCATATCCCACTTGATGTTTCACTACAGGATTTATTATTGACCTTTTTTAAAATTAGAATTTAAAAAAAGACTAATTCATGATCTAACTATCCCGTTCTCGCTCATATACTAAGGTTAACCTTAAAAAGGATCTGTCATTCTTTCTTCTAAATTCCTTCTTGACCACTAGGTATGATCATCACTGGGCCAGAAAACAAGGTTGGATGATATTTTGTTCTGAGTTTTCATCAGCCAGAGATAGAGAAACTGATGGTGAGGAGGCTCTCCACTGCCATACCTATACTTTGCGTTGACTAACTCAGTCTGGCTATCTGCAGACTCTGCAGGGGTGTAGTTAGCAAGGAACCTACTATTCCATGAGCCAAATTCAGGCCTTTATACATTTGTTATGCCCTTCCCAAGCCTGACCATTTGGAAGCTAGGGATTTCTTAATAAGCTCTAGTAAAATATGAAGACTTACAGCTCTAGAGCTTCTTCCATCTCTGGTAACAAACTGTGAGACTGACCTGATGTCTGACGTCCTGAGGTTTCATGCACAGGTATTCAAAACACAGTTCCCTGGCTCGCATCTTGCTTTACTTGTCCTTCATCTGGTAAATGATGTCAACACAGCTGGACTTCTACATCTGATACTTTTTCTCCATATATACTTGTTCTCCTCTCTCTCTCTCTGGTAGGGCTCTTCTACCCTCCACAAAAAGCCTTATGGTCATTATTTTCCTCATTATCTGCTCAGAAGACCTTCTGCACCAAGAGATCTTAAAAAAGGCTTGTGTAGTCCTCAGGTGGAAATTCATTACCAGTAATATTGAGTAGCAGAGATTTCTGTCTCTCCTTTGTTCAGCCTTCTTCTGCCTAAATATCCAGCATATGTACATCCTAAACTGGATGATTTTACGCATCCGAACATCCCACAGACTTACAGTAGCCGAGTATTACACACAGCATCCTAAATAAGACAACATAACTGTCTTTAAGTGAACAAGCTGATAAAAGGCTCCCTGCTCCAGTGTTTATTCCACTCTCTTCAGAGACTCTGACAGTGTCTGGAAACTTAAGATATGGCAGGGGAAAAAATGAATTACAGAAATGAGGGATCCCTCACAGATCATCAACCTTTTCCTTGCATTAATTACAAGGGATGCCAACTCAAGCACTTCTGCTGATCTCTGCTGAAATAGTCCTTCAGGGTAATAGGGAACTTTTTCAAACAACCTGTCTTTTAAACCATTTCATGTTTTGACTTCAAAATCTCTACTTAAATGCCATTCCAAAACCCATGTGTCTGGTGGGATTTGAGGCCCAGCTGTAAATTGCCCCACTACAAAACAACCTTCATGAGTTATTTCTTTTCTGACTCCAGATCCTTTTATTTGCACACAAGGATGAGAATCAGGTAATATACCTAGGAATGTGGTCCTTCTCCCGTCCTCCTTTGCCCCTCTCCTCTTCCCATCCCCATGTATTCTTTTTCTGCTTCCCTGTTCTGAGTCCCTAGCACTCAGACAGGACTTGGAAGATCAGGGTGGCATGAGTCAATTTCCACTGAGAGAGAACACAGGAGGCAGGAAAAGGGGGGGCAAAATACCAGGTACGATGCTTAGCTTCAGTCACCACCTTGGGATGTGGCTCTGGGCACTATTCTCTGAGTACCTCTCCTGTGCTCTTTTTAATGCACCCACCATGGCGGTACCTGAAGGCTGCACAGAGCATGGTCCTGCCCTTCTGGCAGATGTGCTGCCAGCTGAGCTTGCTCTGCTGTGCTGCCTGGCCTGCTGGAGCTAAGCATCACAGTGGGCCAAATGGCTGCTCTCCTGTGGTTAGCCAAAATCCAGGATGTTACCTTGACTGTTTGCTGTGGATACCCCACACTGGTTCAGGATGTGATTTTGTATTTGTACAGTGCTAACCAGATGCTTTTCGGATACTGTTCTAGCTAAGTACTTTTACTTGTACTCCGCAGCTGTGTCTTGCAGTTGCCACCTCTGCACATTTTCCACACATTGCACTGAATTATTATGATCTCCTGTGCAAAAGAAACACGAAGGTTGTGGACTCCTGGCAGTTTGTTATGCCAGTGCTGTCAGGCTGCCAGATGCAATCTGAACATGCCTGTGTAGAGCATGCAGGGCTCTCAGGTCCTACTCTTTTTTTTGCAGGCAGCTCAAACCCTCATGTAATCAGAGATAAGTGACTTAGTTAAAAATGAATGGGGCAGCTGGCTAAATGCTCAACCAAACAAAATGATCAAAGAGCCAGTGCCAGATGTTCTTCATTAGCTCTACATATGGAGGTACCAGGGAGAGCAGCAGGAGCACCAAACTAAAAAGAAACCAGAGAAGCCAACTCTAGTTTCAACCATAACATGAGGAGCTGGCTATAAATACTACATTCCTCAGTGTGGCTCCCAGAGGACGTGCTGTAAGTATTTCTAAAACCTACAGGAAAAGCGTGTCTACTATTGTCTGACTTATTTATATGCATCCTCCTGCTAAATATTTTATTAAGAATTAACATTTGTAGCATCTATAAAAATATACTTTAAAAATCATATTTCAGAAAGCTTCTATAAGTTGTAAAAAGGGTTATTTTTTCCACAAAATTTATTTTTTGCCCAGCTGGTGCCTGGCTAGGTGCTCTTCCTAGGCTACTGATTTGTGTGCTTTTCTTTATCGCTTTTAGTACATTTTAAAATTTTAAATTCATAGCTTTGGAGTCCAAGTTACTGCAGAAGGCCCAAGTCATGTCAAGATTTACTGTGGAAAAGGAGCCAGATTTTTATTTTGTCTTCTGGGGAAGTTTATGATAGAGTGAGATAAACATCCAAAACAGTTAAGGTTGTTTATCCTGCATCACTAACAAGACATTCTTGACATCACTTGTGTACAGCTGAGCAGGGGAGCTGCTCAATCAGCACTGACAGAAATCCAACCCAGATCACCCAGCCTCAGGGCATACAGACCTTACTTTAGTGTGATACAATCTGCTTCTATTGGGATAAAACCTGAACTGTTCACATAGCTGCTCCTGTCACAAGACAAATTTTGGTGCATAAAGGCTCCTCCTTCAGTTGTATTCCTTCCAGGGAATTATTTCAGTACACTTTACCTCACCTTGACATAGATCTCTAGTATCTTGGGGCTCGCAAGGAGGAATGAATCCTACAAAACAATCTGGTGTCATGTTTGTCCAGTAATGACTTGACTATCAGCTCCAAATCTGCAAGTCTTAGGCTTGGAGAGTAGGGATCCTGGAAGCTGCCAGCAGGTAACTCAATCCACACAGTATCTTTCAACCAATATAGAAATTATTCCTGTTCTTTTTTTGACTCTGTGGTTTAGTGATACCTGCCTGAAAGTCATTCCCTGACAGTAGGAGGAGGGAGACATGCCAAATGCAAAGGGATTGGGAAAGCATTTCTCTGAAACAACTGGAAGTACCAGACTTGCAGCTGACTAGGGAAGAAGGTGAGAAGGGCTCTTGGCTGTGTTGGTCAGTGGTGCTGACATCTACTTTGTCCTTTACCTCTGCAGCAAGCTCCTAGGCTTGGTAGTATATATGCTGCTCTTTGCATGATTATTGATTGAGAAGGTTATTCCATGTATAAAAAGCTTGTGTGCACTTTAAAAGCTGCTCTCACCCCATTCTGCAGGAATAAACCCCACAAACATGCTTTTTCTTTCCCCTAATTCTTATTTCATGCACACATAAATGACAGCCACTCATTGCAGTGAAATGTCTGTGATTTGCAGTGCAGAATGAGTTCTTTGCTGGTTGATGTGCTGGTAGCAAACAGGCTGAGGAACTCACTAATTATCATACTGGAGTCAAGGAAAGCTGGAGCATGACTCACTTAGGAATGCTTTGTCTTGCCCTAATTGCATAATTACCTTAGAGGGCTCACTGGCCATTTGGCATAGAGGTCATGCCTGTTTCCTTTGAGCACAGGAATAACTCCTCCTAGCTACTCCTAACAGGATAAAAAGGGGATGTGAGGAAGACATATGGCCCTGGCCCCACTTTTCCTCTGTATAATCCAGGAGCAGTATTTGTGCACAACTACAAAGTCCTTCGTTCTCTGAAACGAGGATGCCAGAGCTGACCATTATGTAACATAAATCAGCACTTTCACCTTTGCACTGAGACAGGATCTGTATTGACAGGGATAGCGTGATATTCTGGGTTCTTCGGTACTGGTACTTGTGACATCTGTTTTCTAATAAATGGGATTAAAAAAGAGTAATGGGGTTGCCACGAGAACAGGAATCTTTCCCACTATACTTGTATGCTGTAGAGCTAGCCTGACTGTCAAGCAAACAAAACAGAGATCTCCCCAACACCTCGTTCTCACAAGCAATAAATAAAAGAAAAAAGATAGGAATATAAATGCTTATAAAATGCACATAAAAGCAGATGGCAAGCTAAGGAAAGAGACCTTAATATCCCATGAGAAAAATGGAAAATGCACTTGCTAGTTACATTAGCAGAATTAAAGGAAGGTTTTCCCAGAGCTCTAGGAAACTCAACAGTGCAGTTTTCAGGGCTCACCCCAGCCCATGTATAGAACTGGTTAAATAAGTCTTCAAGATGCAACAAATGGAGAAAGATAGAATTGAACTATATGGATAACTGAAGCAAAGGTATTTAAGTATCTCTGTCTTTAGTCCCTTGATGAACTCTTGTTCTGGAGGATTGGTGGAATCTGTGGTCCCTTTTCTTAACCATTTTATTGATGCTATCCAACAGTACATTTGGAAGCTAGAATTCTCCTTTGCAAATTGGTGATGGTTATCACTATGCAGTCAAATTTTCATTCTACTCTCCTCTTCATTACTTCTATGAAATCTCTATACTTCACTGCACACAGATGCAGCCTCCATTCAAAGCGACTAGAGCAAATTTTCTCCTGTTCTCCTTACAGCCCACCAGCTACTATCCCCTACCTTATGATGGGGTATATACCCACTGGGCTTATAAATGAAAACACTTGCAGCTGCTATACTTCACGCTGACACTGATGCTGTCAGTGTGTTTTAGAAAGGCACACAGGATGCCAGCCTGGTTGGCCCTGCCAGAGTGGTGTGGTGCCTGGATGTGAATCCAAGCGGTCTGATGCATCTGTTAGTCTAACCTTGTACGTGGGCTTCTCAGCTGTGTGTCTGAATTGTCAAGAGTGTTTAAGATTACTCATTTGTTCAGGGGGTCATGATGGTTACTTAAATCTTTCCTTCTTTTCTTATCAGTGTCTTTTTAAATGAGTGGGGAGTGGTGCAGTTAAATGCTGGCTGTGGTTGCATTAGGTTCCACTTTTTGAGAGAAAACTCTGCTTAGAAGGTTTCCGAAGTGTAAGTTTTTGCAAGAGAAAGCAGCTGTAAACACCTCCAAGCCTGGCTCTGGTGAGTGGAGAATATTCTGACATAAAGAGTGCATCACTCTAAAGCAAGCAAAATGTTATGAGGAGAAGAAGGAAAATGAAATATCTTGATTCCTAAGCTGAGAAAGAACTGGTCAGCAGTTTATCAAATCAAAGGCTAATATCCAAGACAGATTCTATTCTCATGGATAAACATCTCCAGTACAGACTTCATTAGAGCTACATGTAACTTAAGCAGCTGACTTCAGAGGAAAATCATGTTCTGGGTCCCAACTGTTTTTGTTATCAAACAAAAAACAAGTGACACCTCTGTTCCTTTCACTCTTTTTAAAATCATTTTCCAGAAGAGTTAAGGAGTTAGCACACCATAGTATGGGTAGCTGCCCTAGGGATCAAGGAACACCAGACAGAATCTATAATAAAACTTCTTGCATTAGGATGGCGGCAGAGAAAACTATACAGAAAATGCAGTCCAAGAAAGAGTTCTTAGAAGATGAAGTAGGGATTAAGCCAGAGCCCATTTTACCATTTGCTAAAACACTCAGTGCATTTGCCTTCCTGGGTTCTGCATTCCAGAGGACTTCATGCTGGGTTAATAAAATCCCTCTCTTGAGCAGGCTTTGGAAACTCAGACAGCCACTGACTGCCCATATGGCAGAATTTGGCTATTGCTATTAGACAGCTGCAGGAAGTTGAGAACAAGAAAGGGGAGACAGCACCAAAATCTTATGCATATGTAGACATGGAGAGAGACACATGACTTTGCCTCATGGCAGGAGCTTCCATAATATGTTCTTCATCAAAATGCCAGGATCCGCTTTAGTTTTTTACTTTCAGGAACTGTAACCGGCACTTCTGCTTTTCCTAGGTGATATGCATGTGATTTATGTGTGTGATTTAAACTCTCATACACTCTGAGCTTAAGTTTCAAACGCATTTTAAAACAATTAGCACACATACAAGAAAAACAGCAAAACACCGCATTTCTATTGCTCACAAACTTAAAGAGAGAATGAGTTACTTAAAGAGAGAATGAGTTTAGTGCTCTTCCTAGGGGAGGAAACTACACGCTTCCCTGTAACCCAATGCCAAACTACTGCTCTCTGTTTTGAGTAGCAAATGCCATTCTTACTGAGTCTAAAAGCCCAGACTCCGTTTCTTTTCTCAACATGTAATTGTGTATTTTGGTACTGCTCTCAAACAGCAGTTTAACAGAACAAAGGAGTTATCTTTATGAGACAGCCAGGGAAACACACAAAGAACAGGAAGATACAGCTAATCTAAATAATGACATTAAAAACAAAATAGCTATTGGGCTATAAATAAACAATATGAAGTAAATATCATTATTTTTATTAAGACAAGACACAGACTTAATTTGTGGGGATAGTGTCATCTGCTGTTTCCTTAGACTTTAGTTCTTATTTTTTCAGTCAAGCCGTAATGCAAGATTTCCCACTTTCTTCAACTTTTTACATTATGAACTTTTATATCACTTCTTCTGGAGAAAATTGCAAAACTCAGACAGGTATGTTTAGAAGAAAGATCAGTTTTTCTAAAATACTAGAACTGCTCAAACCGCTAGTTTTTGAACTGTGCAGATACATGCATTCTTACAAGACAGGAAGGTAAACTTACACACGACTGCATTAATTAAGACAATACTTAGTTTCCTGCAACACAAAGGAATTTTCTTATTTAGACTGTCTTTAACGATGCAGTCTCCCACTGTGTGTATGTGGGTGTGTAAAGCAGCAACCTCAATTTCACAGAAAAAACCATAAGGATCGGTTCTGACCTGGTAAGTGAACGGAGAAGGAATTAAATAATCCTCTAAACCAAAGCCAGAATCAACTTTCCGAGCGCCAAGCTCAGCCAGTCCCGCCACCTCACTTTTTGGCAATAGAGTCCTAAAGGACCTGAGCAGAAGCCTGACTCACGGGCCTTTTTTCGTGGGGATTGTCTTGTTGAGTATCCTGGACAGGAAACTGTCCTGATCTGCTGGCTTACAAGATTTAAAATAAGCACTCGTGTTTCCCCCCTCCCAACCCTGACCCGCAGCCCTGGGCTGAACCACTTCCCCGGCGGAGACAAGAAATGTGCGGGAGCGACGTGCTCTGAAGTGTCCGAGCGCTCGGCAAATGCTCTCGGGCTGACACACAGCCAGCGACACACACGTCCGACACCGGCAAAACATCGGGGCACGGCACCGGTCCCCATCGCTCAGGCTTTACCTGCTGGTGGGCGAATGGCCGGGGGGGATGTCCTGTACAAAGCTCTGCTCCATGCCCGGGATCCTGGCCGGGCTGTGGGGATGGTAGGCTGTCAGCACCACGCTGCCCGAGTCCTTCATCTCCATGGTCATAGGCACATGCCGGCCCCGCTGCTGTGACAGAAGCGACTGGGGAGCGCTGGCGGCCCGCCGGGAGGGCGAGTGACCCTGTCACAAGCACCAGCCCATGGCCTGGCTCGGCGGCAGCCGCTCGCCGCTGCCGGCTGTCAGGAGAGCTGTGCCACCGGGACACGGCTCCTCTCCCTGTCAGCGGAGCTGAATTAGCATATATTCAAAAACACCGCCCACAAAACAACCCACCGGGACGTTACTACGTTTCCAGGAAACGAGAAACCTGAGATAATCCTACAATCCTGCACGGGACGCTTCCTCCCCGAACGCTTCTACNCCCCCGACGCCTTTACCCTTTCTTTTTTTTTTTTTGTTTTTGGTTTTTTTTTTTTTTTTTTTTTTTTTTTTTTGTTTCCTTTTAACTGCTAATTTTGTAATACTCCTCCTGCTCCTGAATTAGTTTTGTCTAAGTGAAACTATGCGCTGGTTATGCCGAGTGGAAAACGCTACTCAAACACAACCAATGGTTTGGTGGAGCAGGGCATCTTACAAGGCATGCAGAAACCGAGTGGGCTCTGCTCCGATTAAATCACCGAGGAGCGGGAGCTGTGATTTCCTACGTGCTGGATCATTTCTACAGCAGGGAAATGCTCTAGCTGTCTCCTGAAAAGAGAATAAGCTTTCATTTTGCCTGATATGGATGTGTACATAATTAGAAAGGCACTGGGAAATGAGTGAATTATTTTTACAACAGCGTGTGTTCATCTGGAACAGTCCTGTAAATAAATACACACCAAAATGCTTGATATTTTTTCATGATTTAACTTCATCTCTGTACGTTAATTAATTGCTTTTCACTCAAAAAGAGACAATCAAGAAAAAAACTCAGGGTCCAATTCTGTAACAATACTCAGAGAAAGCTCTGTGGACAAAGTGAGAGAATTTGCACATCCCTGTATTTTCCTCTCCCACTTCTTCAGTGTTTGGGATTTTTTCAAAAAAGAGTTGTTTTTAATAAATGCCAGTTCCTGAAAACTACTGTCCTGCCTGTGAAATCGTGTGAAGGATGTCCCTAATTTAACTCTGTGAGCCACAGGTCTCTGAGCACCTTGTGAGCACAGGTGTGAAACACCAGCCTCCGTGCACCTTTGTCACAGCTGCTGGCAGCATCCCGAGTGCAGATTCTCTACAAAATGCTTCCTGGTCTCCTCATTTGCATCGCCCTTGAGTGAGGGTGCTCTCTCCAGCACTGCTATACAGCTACCTAAATTACACTGTCAGTCTCTCCAGCTGGTGAAGTAGCTCAGGCTCTGAATTATAAAATGATTCTTCGCACCTCCACCTTTCCCCTGAACTGGGTATCCTGCCTGGAGGGACACAGTGGTTTCGGTCAAACACGTTGCTGCGACTCATGTAGGAAGTGCCCAAGTTAATTTTAAATTAGCCAGCATAGGACACTGATAAAGGTGCACTTGGCAGCACTTCTTGCCAGACTCACCCAGGAAGCATAAATATTTGAACATTCAGAGCCTCTAAGCTTGCTCTTGCTATGCCGTTTAGATATCCTGGATTAAATATTTTAAGGCCCGGTTGCCCAGGATAAAATCATGGCTGCTTACATGGTAGCGTGGACGCCCTCTGGGAGCCTCTGTGCAGCCATGTGCAGATGTTAGAAATGAAGGAGAAGGCTCTAAACTCTCTCTGGAAGCATCACTTACTGCCCACGGCACCAGGACCATACGCCAGAGTGCCACCAGTGATGAATGGGGTAAATGCAATGACCAGTGTTCTGTGATTACTGGGGTGTTCAGGAAAGGTATAGGGCCTGGAAAATCAGGGCTGAGACTGTCAAAGATCTCATATCCTGGCTCTGTGGAGCACTGAATGAATGCCAGGCTGCTGCTACCTGGTTGCTGGATGACCAGGGATGCTGTTGCCAGTGTCATTCTTTCACCTTCCTATCTTGGTTTTACATTCTCCTTCCTGGAAGGTGAGAAATCCCCTTCTCTGGTGAGGGAGAGTAAATTGTTAATAGAAATTCGTAATTGGCACAAATGCAAATAGATATTTGGAATATTAATCAGCCAAAGTGTATATATCAAACAGATATGAGAGCAAAAAATTGATAACTATATGTTATAAAATACTTGCTGACACCCTTTAAGGATATTTTCCACAATTTACTTCAAGAAATTAAACACCTGAAAAAGCACACATAGTGAAAGGCACCAAACACTATCAAAAAGGGAGTGGGTGTCCTTTAGGAGATCAGGGTGCTGACAAAATATTGGCTTAACTCCAGGAAAGCCTTTTTTCTCTCCTTTCTATCATAACACTAGTCTTTTCGCAGTACCATCAGCAAAAAGTAATGATTATGTACTTTAGGCTATATGTAGATAAAACCCACAGTGGAAATGCAATATATTTTTAGTATTATTTTTATTTCCTCTCTTTCCATAATAAAAAACCTCAAACACCAAAATGATTTAGAAAGTATACAGATACCATCTCAATAGAAAAATACATATAAAGAAAGGAGGCCCACACTTATTAAATGGGATTTTCTCTCTAAGAAAAATAAACATGGAAGATTTTATTTGGAGATTTATAAAGTGCTGGTGCAGAAACTGGAGGCTTGTATGGAAATGGCAGACTATTTGGCACAAGTACAAATAGATATTTTGAAAACTAATCAACCAAAAGACATATATCAAACCAAAAGCTAAAAATGTTTATATGCCCAATGGCTCTTGGGGTTAGACATCTGCATATTATTGAAACTCCAAAAATATGCTAAATCAACTAGACATACACATAAGGCTTTAAACAGAGTTTTAACTGGGCTAGTGATACAGCCATAAGAAAAGTGTATAGGACAACATGAGCTGGGCTCTTCCTTCAGTTCAATCTGTGCAATTCTGTTCCCAATGGAGAAGTTTTCTCCTGGTTTATAAAGAAGCAAGTAGGAGAATATTTTAATCCATCATGTTTATGTTTCTACAAGATTCCCTGTGAAGTACTCAGGACTATGACAGTTCTAATTGTTTTTTCAGATAGTTTCAGAATAGCTTCCTAGACCTTTCAAATACTATGGAAATGCCACTTTAGTGAGAAAAAAAATATTGTGAGGATGCTTTTGGTGGCAAGCAGTAAAGTGAAGGTGCAGCAAGAAAAGAGTCTCTGGGGAGTCTGTGGCCCGTGATCCCATGAGCAGCTGCCTTGGGTTTCGTAGGCAAGGGGCTTTTGCTTTCAAATTTTATGTTGTGCTTGTGTCAAGGGGAGTGCCTTGCACTTCCACACATTTGGCAAAGTAATTAATAAAAAATAATTGTATAAGGATTATACATCATGCCTGAACTTGGAGAACTAGGAGAAATCTTTACTAACCTATTGCTTCAGAAATGCAAGTTAGTGGCTCTATACTTGTATGATGAAGTTTTCAGCTTGTTTGTTGAAAAATATCTGTGAGCCGTATACAAGAAATATAAACACACAGAAAGTCACTAGTTAAATGAAAATGAAAATGAAATGAAAAAGAAACTGTGGTTGCTATTAATACTAATTTTGTATTTACATTGAAGTAATTAATAAACATTTTGGTGGCAAGATGATGGGCAACCTTTGCATAGCACATTTAATGTCTGTTGCTTGGATGGGAACTATAATGTTTTCAAATAGATTTTAAGCAGCCTTTTCTGGTCAAGTTCAGGGGGATGTTGTTACCGAGAAGAATGGGATTTGTCAGCTAGGGGTTCTTGTGCTGATATGGTGGGAGCATGCACCATTTTATTACAAGAGTAGACCCACAGAGCCCTGGAAAGTGCAAGATTCCCCTTTGAACTACAAATCACACAAAAAATCTCTGAGTATTGAGTTTCAGTACTTGTTTCCAGCTTAAATTACCCAGGACAAAGTTAGACAAAATTAGCAAAACTCTGAGGTCAATTTTGGACCAGTTTAATGTCAACTTGGGTTAGATTAAGTTTTATAAGGAAGCTGTGTAAAGCAAAGCATTTTTCACTGATTAAATCAAGGCAAAATGAGTGCAATAATACATAGAAAAATGTCATCCTAGCACTGTGTCTAAATTTCCTCATCTCTCTTGCAATAAATTTTATATGTGTCTGTGTGAAAGAAACTAAAACCAGGACCATTGTATTTCTCCACGCTTTTGGGTAAAGAAAAAAAAGCTATCTTTTACTTTTCTCTAATTTGTCATTTGGATGGAAAGATGTGTGAGGGGTGTGGAGCAGAAAGCCCCATCACACCAAAGAGTTGGTGTCAGCTAAAAGCACCCGGACAGTCTAAGAACAAGGAGTGACACAACATTGCATAAAAACCAATGTGTGTGTGCATCTTCCACTTCTCAGTACCAATTCCCATGAAAAAAATGTTTGAGAAGAGGCTGACTTTGTGTCAGGAGAATTTTAACTGTGGCTTGAGGTCTATTTCCTTTCAGATAATTTTATGTATCATGAAGAATAATTTTTAATCTTGGTTTAGCCTCTGAACTTTATATTCTGGTGATGCTGGAAGGATTGGAATCCTTTTTTTCTACTGTAAAGGAGAGGTGTTTGTGCGCCTTGGTGTGGGCAGCTGGGAATGTGAGGGAATGGGTGAGACTCACTGCTTTTATAACACTGAAAAAGTCATAAGTAAAAAAAAGAACAAATTAGAAGCAAATCTTTGTTTTTCTGCTTTGTCTTTTCAAACTGAGAACAGAAACAACATAGAGAAAACTGTTGCTTGTCCTTTGCAAACAGGTTAATTAACAAGGCTATCTAAGCAAAGAGGACAGAAATCAGGTATTGTGGCAACTGGTGGTTTTGCAAAGGTTTATAATTAAAGTATGAAACAAAACATTCATCTTTGTTAAATATAGCCTCACATTTTTTAGTTCCAGGCTCAATTTAAATATACATCACATTTTGGTGAAGTTTAACATGGTCTTTTTTTTTATTGATTTACTATGGATTCTTTTATCCTAAAAAAGATACAAAATCATAGAAAAAAATTCTTTAGGCAACCTTCTGTAGCTTCTTGCTTAGCAATGACCTTCATTTATTTTCTAGGAGTTCAAAAGATGTTTCTCCTTAGCCCAGATGAAATTACCCATATATTATTCCCATGTTAATTATGTACAGAAAAGGAAACTTCCTTAATCTGTCTGTCACAATAGGGCTTTCTGGAGGTTTACTTTCAGAAAAAGCTCATATCCTTTCATTCATCCATGAGGTTTGTGCTCCTTCATGACATGTTGATCTAACCACTTCAGCTGGGACAGCTGACATCCACAGCTGAATGCTGTGGTCTGTTTTTTTTTGTTCTGAGGCAGTAAGTTAAATTTACATGAAGGAGTGGTAATGTGGTTAAGTTAAGAAAAGTAGCACTGGGAGAGGCTTCTTGCTTCTTTGAAATGTTTCTCTAAGCAGAAGCTGAAAATAGGAACTGTTTTCTGCAGCATGGAAGGGGAAAAATGATTGGAGATAGACAGCAATGAGCATTTTCAGTACGTGTCTATGTCCTGACACCTCTGAAACAGCAGAATTGGGTTAGGTATTTGAATTTGGTACGGGGAAATTGAGTCTTCATATTCAGATTATACTTATTTATAAATATTTATATATTCCACATTGTACAAATAGGGTAGTAATGAAAAATGAAATAGGAAGATAGGTTTTTGTATAAAAAGCCAACCAGACAGAGATTTATAGCTTTATTATTTTAAAAAGTACTGTTTTGCAGGGGCCAAACTCCTGAGCAGCTGTATGTATATGTATGTATATGTATGTATATGTATTTGTTTAGGATATGTGTATATAGCGACATTACACCTCCCCATCCTCCACCTTTAACCACTGTTTTAACATTTAAGAAAGGTATTACTTTTGTTTTAAAGGCTACGAATGACAAATGCCATTTCTGAAGTTAGTAATGATTTGTGAAGCTACCTGTGCCCTGACAGCAGCACTTTGGTGGTACATCCGAACACAAGGAAAAGACTGTTGCCCCTTCCTTTTTACAGTCATAAACGACTTCACATTCAGCATTTTTGTAACATTTTTAACCCTGGAACTACAACATTTCCTAGGGATGGCTTTATGTAAGGTACAGTGGGTATTTCCCTGTAACCATGCCAATGATTTCTTTCATTGTGTCGTCTCATAACAGCCTGTTTCCCAGGCGGTAGCAGTAGCCCACAGCTCTGCTGGTGTATTTGGAAGCTGTACCGAGCTGGAGAGTCATTAGAGGACTGCTCTCTTAATTAAACCATTCTTTGAGCTATGTTCTGAGGGATATGTGTAAAACTTGATGAAGCGAGGTAGAAAGCTGTTAACAGGAACCACTGATGTTCATCAGGCACATAACCAGACATCAGTATCAGCTGTCTTGTTTTGATTGCATTCTAGTCCTTCTTAAAATCAAGAGCTGTGTTTTTTAAAATTACAGAGTCTAATAGCACTGTTAACAGGATTTGCCACATATGCATCCAAGGGGTGAAACCTCAAATTCTCCTTCCCATCTAGAGAATGGGGGTATATTTCAGTAAAATTTCTCATTCTGTGGCTTGATGACTTGAATTCCTGAAGTTACTAAATTTACTTTTGCCCTTGCTGTGCAAAAGTGAAGAAAGTACTCTTCTTATCTGCTAATTTCTTCATAGTGCTGCCATATCACCACTGAAATAGCTATTTAGTTTGTCAGAGGAAATCTTATTCTGGTATTGCTCATGCAGGCATGATATCTCAGAAATTCCCTGCAATACCTGTGTTAGGTAAGTTATTGCAGAATGAAGTGAGTTAGAATCAAAAGGGATTTTGCTGTTTTTATAGACATTTTTATAAGTTAGTAACTTCAAATTTAGATCTGCTGCAAAAGTAAATTGATGTCTGTTGATTTACAGCAGCTCTAAAGACTTTCAGTAAGAGGAAGCACAAATAAACTCAATTAAAATCTCTATAAATGAATTTGTTGCTATAATTTACATGAAAGTTTGTTACAAATTTAAATCTTAATTGTATAATTTATGAACAGTAGGAAGAGAATGTTTTCAAATTTAAAATAAAACAGACTAAATATATCTAAATAAATTTAATATGCAGCAGAAAAGCACTGCATGGTACCATTATTAATATAAATATATTTTCATTTTGAAATCATATTATCAAAGGTATGCATTTCCTTTATAGCATTACTAAGTTAAAGATGCCTGTGGGAAAGGCGTGTTTCATTAACCCCTCTATGAACACTCTGTGTTTTAGGAATAGACATATTGGAACATCAGCTGGCAGGAAAGAAGACTGGCCTGGCAGAGCAGGGAGCTTTTTGCAAGAACTCAGGGAAAAAAAGAAGGCATATCACCTTCAGAAAAAGGGGCAAGCAACTCAGGAAATGTTTGAGGAGGTCATTAGGTTATGTAGAAAGCATATTAAAGGCAAAATATCAGTTAGAACTGAATCTGACCACTTCGGTAAAGGATAATAAAAAGTATTTTTATAAACACATCAATAACAAAAGGAAGTGTAATGAAAATCTCCATTCTTTATTGGATGGGGGGGGAATATAGTCACCAAAATCGAGGAAAAGACTGAGGTACTTAATGCCTTCTTTGCCTCACTCTTCTACAGTAAGACTGGTTATCTCAGGGCAACTGGCCTCCTCAGCTGGTAGACAGGGATGGGGAGCAGAATGGATCCCCTGAAATCCAGGAGGAGGTAGTTAGTGACCTGCTGGGCCACTTAGATGCTCACAGGTCTATGGGATCAGGCAGAATTCATCCTAGGGTGGTGGAAGAGCTCACTAAGCTGCTCTCCATCATTTACCATCAGTCCTGGCTAAATGGGGATGTCCTGGATGACTGAATGTTGGCCAGTGTGGCACCCATCCACAAGAAGGGCTGGAAGGAGTTTTCAAATTTCTGTAGACACTTTCCAACCTGAAGTGTGGCCAGGATGAAACATTATTATGACTAAAGTCCACTCTCTTGTAGCCCTATAAACAGTGTAGTAGAGTGAACTTTACCAAAAAAGTTTGTTGTGATGTTGCTTTTATATTAAACCTGTTTTTATTGATACTTTTTCCAGTGAGTTTTCTAAGTGATCTTAAAATACTCATTCATGAATCAACTACCTGAAAGGAGGTTCTAGCCAAGTGGGGATTGGCTTCTTCTACCAGGAAACTAGGGACAGGACAAGAGGGCATAGCCTTAAACTGTATCAGGGGAGGTTTAGGTTGGCTGTTAGGAAGAAATTCTTCACAGAAAGGGTGATTAGGCTTTGGAATGGGCTGCCCAGGGAGGGGATGAAGTCACTGTCCCCAGAGGTGTTTAAGAAAAGACTGCACTCAGTGCCATGGTCCAGTTGTCGTGGTGGTGTTCAGTCATAGGTTGGACTTGATGATTGCAGAGGTCTTTTTCAGTCTAATTGAGTCTGTGATTCTGTGACTCCGTAACTGTGTTTTGCAGGAAAGTGCTGGGTGACAGACATAACTACAGGGGGAACTGCTTGACTCACAGTCCTGTGCCCTAACCACATGTGAGGTTGCAGCTTAATTAATCAACAGTTTGGGAAGTACTTTTGTAAAGGAATGGGTAAAAAAATAACACATTTAATCATCCGCAGAAGGAGAACCACAACAGGAGATAGGAGAGCATACCATGTGAGCTACAGAAGTGGCACATCTTCCCTGGAAGTGGCTAGTTAGAGATTTATTCTTTGCAGGGTGTGTGTGCCAATTTTGGTGGGGTATTTAGGGAGACTAGAGGGCTTTCCACCTAATGGTTATTAAATTATACAGATTAGCCCTAAGTGGAAACACATAAATGAACATAACTTTGCTAAACACATCAGCAGTCATGTTTCTAGGCTACTTTTATGTCACAGTATTGGACACAATGAACTTCAATATGTTTTAGAAGCACTAGAAATAAATTTTGTCACTGCTACAAGGGAATGGTTGCACCACCTTAGTGAGCTACATGAGCTATCATAATCATGAGGTGACAGAAGGGAATTTTGTAATACGAAGGATCTGGGAATTACTGGCTCAGGAGATTGCAAAGGATATTTTAGATTTTTTTGCTTAACAGCAAGCATGTCAAGCATGAACTTTCCCCTCTGTAATACTGGCACAAGGAATTTTGTTTCATAGTTGAAAGATATATCAGAGTTTAAGGACATGAAAATTTCCCATTAAATTTTGTCATTGTGTATTGTTCATGGAAAAATAAGGATTCCCAGGGTTATTGTGCCAATTTTGTTAGTGTAAATTGCTAGCCTTCTCAACTCAACAGAAAAAAGCTGCAACTATTCCAAAGGCATTTCTGCTAGAGGAAAAAAAATAGCATGTAGCCATTATTTATTTGTTTCATTTGTTGTTTTTTTATTCACATGTTTTTTATCTGCGGCCTCAAAGGGCTACGATCCATGGTATGCAACCCTATTAAAACAAAACAAAGTCCCACCAGGGATGAAATAGATACATTTTCTCCAGATTAATTTAATAGATGAATGTTTCACACAATAAGGGAGCCAAGACTGCAGATGACTTGTTTTTGGTTTGGAACTTCAGGGAACAGATGGGAAAGTGGCAGCATTAATGTACCTTAATGGATCCACAGGACCGCGCTTATTATTAGGCTTCAGTTCAGAATTTCTTTTTGTTCTTTATTTTTTTTTTTGCAGTGACTGTGCCCTGCTGAATCACTTCAAAGTCTTTTCAGAATCTTTTCCCTTCATTTTTCTACTGCACTTTTCCCCCACTTTTGATCCCACCCTTGTTATTGTGATTACAGGTTTCAGACTCAAAAAATCATGGACAACCTCTAGCTCTTTTCCCAAAGTGAGTACTATATGGGGACATGCTGAAGGGAATAGACAGGAATGTGCCCTCTTGGCCTCTGCTCCAGGAACCGTATTGGGGAGTACGAGGAGAAGAGCCTGCAGAGAATGGCTCAGCTCATGTGGTCTTCCTAACCAGCATCTCCTAATGCTGCTGTTGGAGACAGACGATTGAGCTAGATGGACCACAGAACTGACCTTCTGACCTTACAGGGAGTTTCTTGTGGTCTTCAGTTAACAGAATGAGTTTTTATTAACTCTTATTTACTTATTATTTAAATTACTCTTGCTATTTACTTTTGTCTGCTATCCATCCCCATGGTGCACAGTAAGGCTTGGCTTACATTTAAACACAGCATCAAAAATCTCTGGGCTGCTACTAAGAGTGCTGTGTTTTTGTATATGTCTTCTGCATGCTATGTGCAGCGTAGCTTTCTTCTATTTCTTGCAAACAGCAGTTTCGTTATTTCTCTCCAGTTGTTTTTGTCTTTGACATTTCATTCCTTCCTATCTTCTACTGAACTGGAAAACAAAACAAAACAAATTAGGTGAAACTTTGAAAGAAAAAGAGAAACTCATAATTTATTGAATAAAGTTCAGGATGACTCAAATAAGGACAAAGAAGCACATAAAATACAGATACTCATAAATTGGGAGTGTTTTGTCCTCCTCAAAGTCTCATCATTTGATGAATGAGATAATACGGGTCTTTTAGTGTATGAAAACACATTTCTTGTATAATCATGGTAAGCATGCATGTCTCAGCAAAGATTTAATGACAAAGATATGTGGATAAAGCTGAATTACAGCAAACGGAGTTTTATTTAGTCATCCAAGTCTTTACTCAGCGACCAAACTGCCATGTCAAATCTGGCATTTGCTTGCATAAAAGAGATAAATAAAATGCTGAATAAACCCCATTTTCCTGGGAAATTACTGGTATTGCAACAAACAAAAAGTCTTTCACATGCAGAATGCGAAGCCATGCGTTTTCCTGGGTGATCCATTGTATCTAGTGCCCAAAGTGTGTCTCACTCTTTCTCAAAACAAGAGCTATAAATAGGCAGGCACTTTGTGCCATTTTAATGCTGAGTATTACACATTCCAGCAACTTCAGGTTTTCAGCTGGTTATTTTTATTTTCCTTTGTTTTGACTGAGCAAGTGAGCCCAGCCTACTGAAATGCCACCCACTCCTTGAAAGAAAAAATCTAGGAATAACCTGAAAGGTCAGGAAAGGGCTCTACCTAGAAATATCCTTGAAACAAGGAGGAGAGAACTCAGAAAACTAAATGAGAAGGCTAGTCTGAATACAGCGAGTATTTTGTTTGAAAACAGCAGTGAACTCTTGTCTGAAAACCCCTGACTTTACTGGTGTTTGCACAAATCCCAGCCCCTAGTGAGGAACATCAGGAGGGTTGAAGGGTTTTTTGTAGCAAGTTAGAAGGTTGCCTGAAAAATGTTACTTCTTTTTTATTTTTAATTTTTATTTTAATATGGCCCCCCATTGTTTCTATACCCTGGGATCTGGCACTCAGAAAGCCAGTCATTTCCTCTGAGCACTTTTAGAAAACACCAGGAATGATATGGAACAATAATAGTCCTTAAAAAGAGTTTCAGTTCATGGGAGAATTACTGCAATATGAAGACTTGTTTATAACACATTACACTGACTTCCTCCCCCTATTATCATTAGCAATACAGCCCTAAAACTTGCAATCACCATCCTGCTAATGAAAAATTCTTAAATCTGCATTCATGTCAGCAATGGTTTTCTGGACGTCCTATGTATTAGCAGACCTTGGTGCAATGCCAAGCCTTTAGTGTTCACCTGACTGCTGAAACCTGTGCTGAACCTGAGCTCTGGTGTCCACCTGGGCCTTGTGTTGCCCGTTTAGGCAGCCTGGAATCTGTCTGCTTGGGAATCCCACATCCCTTGATGGCAGTCTGTGGCAAAGGGTTGCCGCTCTTCTAGAGACAAACAGGCAGAGCCATCAGCTTAATCTTAGGCACTTTGTTAATGGAAGATGCATAAAAACAGAAAGTCAGAAAAGCTGCATCATGCTGGGGGTGTTGTGAATGCAACTGTGAATCTGCCTGTTTTTGAAAACTGAGGGTGCACATGATGTTTTTCTGGTAAATTTACCTATTTTGCCCAGCCTGGTCTGTGAGAGTATTCTAGAGGATAAACACTCAGCAAAGCTGACCTTGAGCCAACAATAAATAGAATGGCTTTAATATCACTCTTCTGAGCATTTAAAAGTTTAGTGATGAATTACAGAAAACTCCTGTTCCCTGGAAACATTGTCTATGTGGGATCATAACTATTCCATAAACTGGCAGACTGTGATCCTTGTGGTCTCATATTGATGTCACTGCAGTTTTATTCTGGGCTAAACTTCTCTGACCAAAATAGAAGTGCTCCTTATTTATGCCACTGCAAACAATGTTAGCACAAATGGTTGATCAAAGCAACTGATCCAGCTTGTAATGGCTGGGTTAGGTCGAGCACTAGGAACTGCGGCTCTGAGGTCCTGTACTGCTCAGGAAAAGGCTCATTTGCACAAAGCTTTGTTACCCTAAACTTCTGCTGCAGTTTTCGTCCTTTGTTAGACCACCCTCCTAGCCCCTTGACCCTCTGCCATCTCTCCAGTGATTCTTCGAGCCCCATAGGCAAGGTTGCAGATTGGTTCTGTCATTTTAGTTCTTAATTTTCTCTCTGTGCATTGTTTTGGTTCTTAATTTTCTCTCTGTGGTGAATTTTGTTCAGGGTGATTCTCTCAGGGAAATAGGAAAAGGCCAGTTTGGGGACCCCCAAAGAACATCAAAGTGTTTACAGTTAGTAGTGAGTATACAGCAAACAGTACAGGACACTGAACATGTGGACTTAAACAGAGGAAAAGGCTTGAACTTGACTGCATTTCCTGTGCTGCAGCTTTTACTCTAGTAACGGGTGTCTATGGGTGCCAACTTTTCCTTCATAAGCTGATGAAAATGGATATTTGTGCTTGCAGCAGCTAGAAGGGCAATCATCCAAATGTGGTCTGCTCTGTAACACACACAGGGCTCTCTCTGCAGTGGCAGCAACCCTTGGTGCTGCAGATCCTTTGATAATTTGCCCTTTGCTAAGCAACCTTACTCCTATTCCCACTGTGTGCCTGAGAACTATATCCTCATTTGGATTGCAAGATTATTGCAGCCTATGTGCGAAAATAAATTGAAAATTATATTCTTTACCTTAAAGAATATAATTTAAAAAATACTTTCATGATTCTGAATAGCTACCAAGATTTTCTTCCTTTGCAATTACTACACCAGCCAAGAGAGCTTGTCTCCATCAAATCACTCAATAAAGTGACTTTCTGTCAGAGAAGCCTACTCACCTGACTTTGTGGAGAGGATCAAAGGGATTCCTCACTGCAAATGGTGTGCTGATTCTATTGGAATACAGTGTAATTCTGATACATATGTGCCATTTTAAGTTGCAAGTAATTCCCTAAAGGGCTTTATAGTGTTCTGCTTCACTGTGCAACAAAGGTGCAAAGAGGGAGGCATGGTCCCCAACATCGGTATATGGTCCCCAGCTTTGGTTCTCTGACTTCTGTGAATGGTGAATTTTGTGTTATTGTTTTCTAGTCTGATACTACTAACATAGTTTTTAGGAAAGGGTTAGAGAAGTAACAGTTATCATATTTATGAAAAAAACCCTCACAAGACCAAAGCATGCCCTTTCACCTGGACTGCACAACTAGAAAACACAGAAGGCAGCGTAAGAAATGTTCAGCACAAGGACAGGAAAAGCCTGTCCGACTCTATATGCCCGGTATTTTCTTTCTGCCCTTGTTTATCTGAAACTCACTTCCCTTCTTTTTTCACTATGCTCTTCTAACTCATGCTGAACTGGTCTTTAATTTACAGCACTTTTTCCATTAACACTACGTAAAGTTTTGGCATAAAGTAGTTGTGATGGCAACAATTCCCACTTTCTTCTAAGTTTTGAACTTGGGGAAGCTCTAATCTCTTTGCCTGTAGTTTTAAAGGCCAGTGCAGACAGTGAGCACACAGCTTTCGTCTGATAGCTCTGTATGCTTTACAACTTTGCTGAGTTTTAAAATTCTTGTGCCAATTTAGATTAGTCTGAAAACTGCTCTCATAAACTTTTAGATAACCACAGTTGCTGTGGCCATGCTTTTTGACTAGTTTGGCATGGACATTTCACATCAGTCTTTCTTTTCCCATTTAATCATTGCCAGGACAAGGTAATACTGGAAGAAATCCATAATTTTCCCTTGTGCATTAGTTTTTGATCTACTTGGAAACATCTGTCATATTTCATGAGGCAGGTAAATTTCTGATACTTGTGAGGGATGAAGTGAATGTACTCCTTCAGAAACTGTGTCCATTGATTTATAAAAGTCCCATTCAAACTACACATGCCTCAAAAAATTCAGAATGTTTAAACCTTATACTTCAACTAACCCTGCCATATGTAAATCTCTTTTCTTCCTTAAAAATAGCTATACATCATTCTCTTTTGTACTTTGGGACACTATTTTTTTTCTACTCTAGCTCTTAGTCTTTGTTCTGTGCCTTTTATCCAGTAATCTTTGATGTGGAGCGATGCTAAGTGTCCTCTGAAAACCTAATTAAATTAGAATTCCCTTTAACTATCATGGCAGTAATATCTTCAAAGAATTCTAACAAGTTAGTTAAGGTTGAATTCTTTTGCTTCAATATATTCCAAGTATTTTGAGATGTTAGCCCCCTAACAGAGAGCTCTTTTAAATAGCTTTCAATAAATTCTTAAAACAGTTTTCAAAAGTTGTTGGATCCCCATTTCATCCTGTCTTTCCCATGTAACATTGTTGATGGTTGACCTTAAATTATGTATCTTTGTTATTTTATACAAGGATCTCAATGTAAGATAGTGAACTTCATACAAAAAATAAAGCAAAATATATGTTCAAAGGTTCTTGTTCTCTTTCTCCTCTTACCTACTAATGCTCATGGACATTGCTTTGATTAAATGAAATTATACTGACCAACTACATTATATACCTAACAGAATATATTTTTTCCTCGTCTTTGAAGAATGATTGCTAGTGAGAACAGCTTGTTTTGTATTTCCTCTACAAAGAATGGAAACATAATAAAGACTTAAAAAGACTGGGTTAGGATGAGTATTTAACCCCATATTAATCTCCTAATTTTCACTTTTCAAAATTCCAGTCAATATGTGAATTTGATATATAGATGCAACAAGAGAATTTGGATTCATATAAGGTCTTAGTACTGAGGGCTATCCTATCACTTACGATGGATTAGTTTTAATTTAATTTAAAAAAAAATTTCTGGGGTTTGAGTTTTGGGGGTTTTTTTTCCGTAATGTTCTGGAAGTCCCAGCTTGCCAACTCCTGTTCTATTTGCATAGCCATAAGCATACCTTAAGCTTACTGGAATAATTTAATTTTTCTTAGTAGTTTCACTAGTGCTTGCAAAGTACCTACTCAATACTTGGCTTTCCTGAGCTGAAGGGATTTCTGGGCTGATTCCATTCGTGTTGCTGCCAGGTCCCTCCCACCGTGTAGCGAGTGACCTCTCAGTTCCTTTTCCATAACTTCCACACCCACAGTAAGGCTCTGGGCCTCCTCTAGCACTGAGTTAACCAGACGTTTTGCAGCCCTGCAAATCATGGCTAATGAGCCCAACTTAAGCAGCAGTGCTCAAGGAGAAGGAACCCCTCATCAGGATCCCCATCTGAGGGCTTTCAGCAGCCCTGTTCCCTCCTCTGCTGTGCCAAGCTAGAGATGGAATGGGTTTGCAGCGGCCTCCGTGGCCGGTGGCGTCAGTGGTATAACCATTTCTGTTTAAACAGAGGGACTTTAGTGGTGCTCTTGTTCACTTTAACGGTACTGTCTAGGCATTTGCATGAACTAAACAAAAGTTATGAAAAATCAGGGGTATCTTGAACTGGAACCCAAATTTTTTCTGTTTTGTTTAGATGGGATTTCCTTTCTGGCAGGTTTACAAGCATGTGTCAGACAACTGTTTTACAACAAAAACATTTTGCTACAGTCAGGGGTTGAGAGAATGATTGATTATCATTTAAGAGGCTTTTTGTTCTGACTCCTCATATGTTTCCTCATGTGCTCACAGTCTGAGATTCATTTCTCTCCGAAATTGAATTCATATGTTCTGGAGAAAAAAACCCCATCCCCTCATTCTTGAACTATGAGGTCTTTTTCTTTCCCCCCATGACTGATTTTCATAGTCCTGTAACTGATTCTGATAGTCTGAAATGATAATTTTATAGCTGCAGTGAGTGCAGAAGAAGTGAAGCTCACCCCCGGGAAGTAGGCAACTGCCTGGACTACCTGCGGAGAGCTGTGCTGAGAACCCCGTGTCAGCTCTGAAAGAGGTGCCTTGGGCACAGAAGGCATCCCTGTTGCTGCTTCACAGAGGGGACTCCCTGCTCTCATCCCTCTCAACACAGACCTCAGATACAGACATTAATTAATAGCAGCCCGCTGAGGCAGTGAAATACTATACCAATAAGAATTGCCTGCAGTCACAAACTGAAACAGAGCCAGGAACTCAACCCAGCCTGGAGTTCCAGTCTAGTGCCTTTTACCACTTCCTTCTCTCACATGACTATTTACATTACTGACCTTTGGAAGAAAACAACAACTCCCAACTAGATATTTATATATGCTCAGATTTGAACACAGGATTCCCGCTTTTGAAACACCTTTAAAAACTCTGCAGTCTAAATGTCTCAGTAAAACCCAGTGTATCCAAGGGAAAGCACATACTGAAGTTGAAATTTGAATTCTCCTAACATTTAAATAGAGATATAACCAGCCTGGTAAATCCTGTTTCACCACATTATTTCCCTTTGACACAGAATAAAGGAATCTAGGGACAGTTGCTGGGTGGCTTCTAGGAAAAGTGAAGTAGCAAAGTGTTAAGGTAACAACAGTGGTTTAGCTCTTACAGGGATTTCAGGGGCATGGTTCTAGATTGCTCTCTACTGCAGACTTCAAGCTAACCATCCTCGAGAGGAGAGCATTTCCAAAGCTGAACAGTGGTCTCACCTGCCTCAGTTTCAGATAAGCGTATGGTGAACAAAGTGTCTATTCACTTTGTGGAAGTAAAAACTCTATCACTTGGTTGTCATCTTCTCACAAGTTTATAAAATGTTGCATTTGTTGACTTTATTGCTTAAAATCGAATCTTTAAACTCAATTTTACTGATCTCAGTGCCCATCTGGATATCAGAGTGTGTCAAGTGGTTCAGCTAGACTCTCCCATCAGGGCAGGTGCCCAGCTCTCTGTGGAGGGCATGCTGTCCCCCTTTGCTGAGCAAATGCTAAGTGAGCCCAGTCCTAGATCACCAGCCTCCACTACCAAATACAGGATTTTGGCTTGGAGATGGCACCACAGATGCAATGAGCAAATGCAGCATAGCAGTCCCTCAGTTTCTAGATAACCTTGGGGTCATTAGAAGTCACTGTAATTCAGAGCAACTGTTATGTTCTCCTAGAAAGTGAAACTGCTGTAAAAGCAGAAGAGTGATATATAAGTGCTCAAATTAAAAATAAGCAAGGATAAGAATGACCCATCTCTTTAGGTTTTCAGAGCTACTTCATCAAGAAGTATCATTTCATCACATCAATAGGCTGTGTTGCTCGTTTACAGTGGTATCTAACATAAATTAAACTGGGAAAAAGTTGACTAAATCTAAAGTTAGGGGACAGTTTGAGTTACCTGCCTCCAAAAAGCTTTCTAAGGGAATTCCTTGCATGTCTGTGTTATCAGTCAGTATGCAACATGAACTGATACAGGAATATATGTAAAATACAAATATGGTACCTTGAGGTTCTAATTAATGGTATGGTAGTCTGAGAAGAAAAAGAGGTTGTTCTGTTGTAAAGAAGTCCAAATGCATCGATGATCTTTGTGTTCGTGCACAGACAGCAAAGTCAAAACACAGCTGTGAGGTCTAATTTTAGGGGCCACTAACCTTGATCATGCTCTTTGGATAATCCTCCCATTTGGGAATTCAAAGATTCAAGGAGGGCGTAACCTTGAGGGTTTTAACCAGTCCTTGAAACCAGTATTCACAATGTGTCATCTGATTTTAGAAACAATATTATCAGAATGCACTGGTAAATAGTGGCTTGACCATGAGGTCTTTCTCTGGTGTAGATACAAAATTAGGATGCCCTGGAAGCTGAAATGCCATTTGAAATATAAACAACACAGAGGGTTCCACAAGAATGTTTTGGCTGAAAGAGATGTACTAGGAGTCTAATATCTTATTCCTATGTCAGTCATAATATAGACAATGAAAAGAAATAAAAGTCCTTCACTCTTTAAAATCTTCCACCAAACTACCTCTCATAACAACTTGTCCCTCTGAAGAGGAACTTTGTTAGGGTTTTCTGGTAAATAAATGGGGAATTACTGAAAAGTCCCGAAATGAACATTATTCTTGAATCTTCTTTCTTTTTTTTCAGTGTTCCAGGTTGAATCTTAGCAAACTAAAGCTTTTCAACATTTCGGAGCCCTACTGGTTTTGCAAAGCTGAAGAATTTGCTACTTCCAAATGTATTATTCATTTGAAACCTTCTTACACGACAGCTGACTTTCAGTAAGCAGAAAAAGTATGTACACAGTGACTATTCATGTAATTTTATTCAGTTAGAGAAACCTGTGATTTGTAAAAGGAATGAAATAAAACTATGCATCTATTAAAATGTAAAGACTAAGGGAGATTTTAGTCCTGTCCTGCAGTGACAGAGCAGCTCAATGGCAGCATTTGAATGATGCCCTGCACAACCAATCTGGCAGTGCCAGAAGGACAATCCCGGTGTACAGCATTTCTGCAGAAGGGAATAGAACTAAGCTGAGCCTGGAAAAGTTAAAACTGTGCCCATCATATACAGTATTCTCTGTTGCTGTTAGGAATCTCTTGACTGAGCGTTATCGGCAGTTTTTAGGTTTGCTTGTGATGGCACAGATGAATAATATTCCAGGATGGCATTAAAGGAAAGTTCCACAGCAAAATGTACTCCCTATAATTTTTCTACCTTATGACCACAACTCTGTACAGTCCCTCCCACATAACTACTCAGTTGTATTTCAAAATCAGAATGATTCCCTACATTCCTGGTTAGCACATTCAGAGGTTAAACATAAACCAGAAACCAACACTGATTATCATTAAGCATTCCTGTGCCAAATACCTTGCTGAAGCAAAATGATAAAAGTTCAGCACGTAATTCTTGGCAGGTATGGCTGATAATTTTTTTTTTTAATGCTTCTATTAATATTCTTGGTTTACTATGGTCTCATAATTACATTTATTCGTCCATATAATTCCACTTTGTTTAGTCTTCTATTGTTTCTGATTCAGTACTGTATCACACACCAAAAACAGGCTGCAGGAGTTCACAGCTCACGATTATATATTGTAATGAACTACTGTGGAGCTAAGGTGGTATCGTGAATTGGCAAAATGCTGTGTGAAATCTAGCTCTAAAAGGCAGCTGCAGAAAATGGGCACCTATTTGCTCACAGTTTTTTCATATTTAATCTGAATGTGCACAGGGTCTGTGGGATGGACTGTAGCTCAGTCTCACATCCTACCTAGTCTTGTATTTATTAGCACAGACTGTTCCCATCCAATCAGCAATTATTTTTTCACTGATCATGTTCCTTCAGTATGTAGGAGTGCTTTTTCCTTGTTACTCTGTTCCAGGGGCTCCAGGCAATCCTGAAAAGGGTGGACAGAAATGAGCAGTTCAGAGGCCCTGGTCCATGCATCTGCAGTTCATGGAACTGAACAAGCTTTCAACTGATGCATCACTGATGCAGTATTTTAAACCCTGTCATTATCAGAAAGCACTTGTTCCTGATAGTGCAAATTCATGAGGTTTTCTGAACTTAGTTGAAACTGGCATCAGAAATAAAGCCACAAACCTAAAAAATATTAAGGCATGTGGGAATACTTGAGACACATATGAAATGTTATGCAATTGATCTTATGTGTTATATCTTGCTGTTTCTGGCCTTCTCCATACTCTGATGCATTCATGTAGATTACAGGCTTGATGATAAGGTGTATCAGTCTCTAGAACACTTACAAATTGGCTTACACTCCTACAGATCTCCGAAGTGACATACATTACTAGGATCCATCCAAACCCCATTCCTTCTTACATGAAATTTGATAAAAAAGGAAAATAGTGTCAGCACATTAAGTACTTGGCAGTGCAATTCAACTTATATATTTTTGTTACCATAGATTCAAACACAATGGGTTCTGCTTATGCAATAAAACCCACCATCTTATCCTACCACTTCAAGTCCAGGAAGGATTGGCAGATATAACTTCCAAGAAAGGCTGCCAGACACAGGCAGAACAAGTCATGGAAAAAAAGGAATTTTTTTTTTTTTTTTTCTTCAAAGAGGAGAATTCAGATAATTGGGATTGCCTTTGTTTACTGACACTGGAATAGATTTTTATACAGGCCACTTAAAATAGTAAGAGGTTAAACATTAAAAAATGCAAGAAAATGTGAAGTAAATAAAATTATGGAATCCTCTTGAATATTTGAAATAGCGTAAAAAAACTTGACTAGAATCCTTCAAATCTGATTGTCTCCAACACAGGATCATTCAGATCCTATTTAAAGACAAAAATTCTGTGATAAAAATGTGATGCCCTTAACTTTCTCTGGATTAGGCCAAAAAGACTGCAAAGGTATGAAAGACTGGCAAACAAAAGTGTTTTCATGGATATATTTTCTTTAAAACACGTTTAAATCCTCTGATTTTCAAGGTCCTTATAAAATAGCCAGCGGAAAAAAAAATTAAACTGTGCCTAGATAGTTCTTTTATAAGCAAGAACAAATGAATCATGGCATAACAGGGATTTTTCATCTCACCTTTCCGACCAAAATAATTCTGGTTTAAGAACTGAGTTTAAGCATTAAAAAGCAAAGATGATCTGTCCTTCCTAAGAGCTTTCTTTTTTTTTCTACTCTTCCAACTTGAGATACTGTCTTTATCTCCCCATAAGATCAAAAAAATTTTGTCAGAATTAGAAATACTTCTTCTCCAAGGATTTTGTGTGGTTCTTCTTCTTGGTGATGTTTTCAAACATCTCAATGAAAGCAGAATTTCCTTGCCACAGAGAAATCCCACAAAACACCACTGGAAAAGTCTATAACTGAGATAAAAACTCCCTTTTAAGGATTTTGGGTTTTTTGCTAAACTCTCCTCTAAGTCAGCCAAAACAGTTCACTCTGCTCCTAGGATGTATTTCAGCAATACTTGTTTTTTTTTGTCAACTGTTTTTCCCTTAGAAGAGGGAACATTCTCGTCTACTTTGCTGTTTCCCACATGTGTTTTGCTGTGAGTGTCTTAAGTTCCCATCAATCTTATCAGATTTGGTCATAGAGTTTGAGCAGGTTAGAATTTGTTTCTTGGAGAAATAATCTTTAAAAAATACTTTGTAATCTGAAGTTCTTCGTTTATGCACCCCTGTTGCATATCTAAAGAAATTTTGAGAATAATAGCACTGATTTTGGAAGATTTTCTGACTACATTTAAAGAGCAAAATGATGGGGAAAACATTTGGCCATGGGCCAAAGCATTTTGCTTTGTTTAGGAATGTATTCTGTCCTTGTCTGCTTGTTCATTGCTTGCTGCAGTGTGAAAAATTAATCTTTAAGCCTTTGGACAATACAAATCACTGTTTATGGACTGACAATGTTTATTATTCTTCCTACCAGAATCCATATTCAGAACAACAAGAATGAAGAAATATGTTTTGACATCTATTTAATGAAATATAAATTTACCTAACTATTTAAATCCTGGACTCATTTAGCTGAGTTTAGCCAGAATAACTTAGTTCATGCATCATGAAATGTGACAAATCAGCTACATGATGCATGAAAAAAATCCTGAAGCATTTGATCAAGAAAAAGTGTATTAGCTTAGAAAGTTTTTGATTTTCAAATGCAACTACTGAGACACAAGAGGAGCAGCAGATGTGGCTCTAATACTGATTTTATCTGAGAGGAGCAGCTATTAGGCAGTCATTAGACACCAGCCTCTTCCTGTGATGAGAACGTGGGTTTTCCACAAAACACCTGTCTGGCTACTGCTGGCTGTGGGCCGAAATACCTGTGACAAATACAAGCATCTGTTTATGAGCAGCTGCTAATCCTCTGTCACATAGGATACGAGAAGTGAATAGAAAAAATTAATCTTGCAACAGAAAATTCCAACATTAGACGATAGCTTATCCAGCACAGAATATGTTCTTAAACTTTTTCTTGAAAAATAAATTCAATTATCACTAAAAAGTTCTAATTATTTTTCTTCAAATAAAACTCGATGTTGATTACATTTTTTTTGTGATGGAATTCACGATTCCTTTATTTAATTTTTTTTCTTGTTCTAAATAACCTTATTAAAACCATGAAATTTAACCTAGTTAAATCTAGATCTAATTTAATCTAGTTCAGCTCACAAGAGCAGAAATCCATCTGTTCACCTACTTTACATGTGAAACCATTACATAACCTAGTTTTACATGAAATATTAAGCTTAATATACTTTTCAACATCCCTGGGCTAAAAAGAAAGCTGAGCTTCTAACAAAATCAGAAAATAGTTGATCTGAGCATAATGAATACTGAAGTTCGATATGCTACGTTTTGTAGAGGACAGAAGTAGATGTGTATGGTTTAAGGACATCATGAAAGCATAATGTTTTCCATTTGTAATAGTAACAAATGGTCAGTTTCTGCTGTCCTGCTGCTTATAACAATGTGGGCAGATGGCTCTCGGTGTAGGAGAGATCAATCAAACAATGTCAAACTCAACAAAAGTTGTGATATGAATAACCTATAAAATGAGGCCAGTTAAATATAGTGCCTATAATGAAAATATAAATTGATGTAACAATATTACTGTTCTGTACTAAGAGTCCTGGTATTTAGCAGGATCCACATTTTGAACTTAGCTTATGCATCCTATAAAAAAATTATTAATGACATGCCTTTGCAGCCTTTATTCTTTTCTACTGTAATTAATCTTATTTTATAATTTTCAGACCATTCTGAAAGAACTGAGTCAGGTTGCTCTGGGACCAGAAGTGATTTACATTGCTAACTTGCATGAAATGATCTTTGTTGGTTTTAAGAGTAGTTTTCTGAATGGATCTTCATCAAATATAGCTTTTTACCAAATTTTGGTGAATGAGGTAACAGAATGACAACCTATTCCAAATGTGATGAAAGGGCCAAAAGCCATAGCAAAACCAAATTTGCTAGATGAGAAACCCTTGTCACTGAGAGGAAAAAATTCAAACGTAAACCATTTCAATTCTTTAACCCATATTGCTATTTTAAGTATTGGCATCTCTGGAGAGGACAAGGTCATTTTAGAAAGGGAATACCAGCTGCTAATTTAAGAGTTAGAAAGACAAGTAAAGGTATTTATGGTAGTTGTAATAGTATGAAAGATGACCTCCACAAAATCTCAAGAATCTGCAGGGAAGCACTCCAGTAAAACTACTCTAATTATTAACAAAGCTTCAATTACACCCCACACCACATGCCAACAGTTGTCAGTGGCTACCATACTAAAGATCCTTGGTGAGCCTACAAGGATGTATCATAATCCTCATTCTCTTTACCCCAGTTGTCAGAACTTTTTTATTGTTAATATTCTTATGATAAGTATTTCAAACATAAAAGCTTTTTTGCCAAACATGAATGATGATATGTCTGTTTGATCTGATCAGAAGTGTAGTGAGCCATCCAGGAAAACAGAGGTAAGTATAGTATTTTGGTGAACTTAATGAGAGAACTTTCAACTGCAGGTTGAATTCATTATTTTAACCTACGCTTTCTTCTCTGACAACTATTGTCACCTAAATGCCTCTATATCCATGTGTAGAACTTGCTTCTGAAAAAAATATCTTGCCTTGTTTCCAGGTCGGATATAATAATAAGATATCACATTTTAATTGATTACAATATCCTGAAAATCAGGTAGATCTCTCCTACAGAAACCAGAGTGACCAGTTGGTCTGTTGTGGCTACTGAAGGTGCCAAACATTGTGGCAGAAACCAAAAGGCAAAGTACAGATTTAAATAAGGTTTCACAAGAAGTTAGCCTCATACAGACATGGGAAACTTTGGACAGGAGGAGAGTGAAGCAAATGGACCAGCTTTCACAATAGGAGACGCCCAGATGACAACATGTGTCTTCTTGAATATAGTTGTTGTACTCCCAAAGGTTCCCTTAAGGAAGGGATGATGGCTGGTTTTAGATAAAAAAGAAAAAGGTGCTAGAGATTTGTGAATGCCATGTGTGTAAAGCAGAAATACTCAAACCTGCATGAAGATCCTGAGAAGGATGGGGGAAGAGTCTTTCTCAGAAGCCTATGCTGGACTCAGTGTCAGGTGGTTGTCTCCAGGGCCTATTTGTCAGAGATGGCTGGCAAGGTTCCACAACTGAAGAACAAGAAGGCACACTAAAAAAGGAAAAGCCTGATGCTTGATGGTTCAATGTGGAGATTTTCACTGAACGAATTTTGATAGGAAATGAACCTGGACCCACTCTAGTGTCAATTCATTACATTAAATGGATGACGTGATGTCAGCCTAAGTTCACTTCTGTGTTTCATTCACATACACTTTGCACTTCTATAGATTTTTCAAATGCTGCAAAGCCCTTTTCTAGCAAAAGTGAATGACCTCTCTATGACCAGTAAAGTAAGCATTTTTTCCCCATTTTTTGAAAGTCTGGTGCACTGACTGATTAGTCGACTGACCTGGTCATACACCCAACAGAGCTGTGGAAGAACTGGAAGCAGAACATTGATATTTTCCTATGGCTTATTAAATCTGTGCCTTCTTATGACAGAAAGTCAAACTATTTAGCTTTCTTTCCCACCGGTTCATGTCCTTTATACATGTACCTTAGCCTCAGAAATCGGCCTCAATACCTTCAGATCCATCCTTCTGCATCTTTTCTGAGAATTCTCAGAATTCCTCAGCAATTCTAGCTGCCCTCTTCGGTCCATCGTGGTCCGTGAGGTATGTGCCATAGCTTGGCGAGCAGCTTATGCACCATGTGCCACATCAACAGGCAAAACACGAAGGATAATAAGTAAACTTTTGCACAAAAAGACTGCTAACTGGGTTTCTCTTCTCTAGTCCTGTGAGAGTTTTTGTGAAACTTGTGTGAATTTAACTGTTTTTAAAATTTTCATTCTTCCATCACACCTCTTTACTTTGCCTAATTAGGTCAAATTGATTGGGGGGAGGAGGGGGGAACAGAGGCTTGACATAAAAGACATGATTGCAATACACCTTACCTCTAAAGAAATTAGTCTAAATCAAGCCTAATCTAAATCAAATATTGAAGAATAAATGGCACTGAAAAAGTAGAAATAAACTTTTGTGGGATTATTCCTAGAACAACTTACAACTGAACTTCTTTCATGTTCCTTTGAAACTTCTGGTAATTGTGAATATCTGAGGTGAGACTTTAAAGTTAAGGCATAAATCCCTGGGTCTTATTTTTCCAGTCAGAGGAGAAACTGCACAGAGGAAATATTCTGTAGGGCAACTGATCTATGAAGCTGAGCTAGATCATTCAGTCTTTCACCCCTAATTGTTTTATGGATCCATTACATATAAGGATTTTTCCTAGCCAATATTTGGCAAAGGAAAAGGCCACTGCTTGACAAACGACCTTTTGGTTCCTGTTCTGTCTGGGCCTCCTGATCCCCCTTTGTTTCCCTGTCTGGCATTAGCCTTCTGTTTGGCTGAGTTACAGGTGGGTAGTGTTATTACACCAGGAGTGCTTGGCTTGTGTAAGTACATTTCTGTCAGTATTTATCATAACAAACACTTTTTCCCTTTCAGTGGATTCCTAATTAGAGTCTGAAAGCTGTTTCAAGGCTGTCTTAATATATCAAGGGCCCAGTTCTTCTTTCAAATACATAAAAGTAAGACCAGGGCAGTTAATAGAATCAGTATAGATTTAGGCCAGTGAGATAAAAGTCTAACCCAAGTTTCTGCTAAGGAATATGTTTTCAATTATTTGGGAAAAATAAATAACATTATGTATTTTTTGTGCTAATAGGCTGATGAGAAAATGGCAGTTTCCTTCGTGAAGGTGATTTTCATTATGCTTTATTCCCATGGAGAACATGTGGTTGTGATGAACACCTGCTGGTGAGAAGGCTGCAGGCAGTGTTACTGGATGCAGGGTGCAGTTTAGCTGTCTTTGTACAGCATGGGTTAAAAACCTTTGAAGAGCTACAGCAAGGAAAAACAGTGAGGACAGGCTCACTCTACAGCTGGTGACAGGATTGTCCAGAGGCACAAGGTATTTTAGGGCCTCTATTGCCCCTTGTGCAGATAATGTCAAGTACAGAAGATTGATAAGGACATTCTCGCGGGAATGTAATGTCTCCTATCTCAGGAAGAGAGAGCTAAACTGAAGATCTATTCACACTTGAGCAAGCACACTGGAGTGAGCACACTAGCACTCAGGGAATTGCCAAACACAGTGCCAAAATTCACCAACAAGACTTCTAGCAGCCTACTCCAAAGGGAATCTGGCATACAGATAATGTAGGTGAGGGAGTACTTTTTTCACAAGGAGATACTTCATATTTACTGATTCACTGTGAATGAATCTGCTGAGAGTTGGAGATGTTCCCATGATCTACCATGAACAGCACAAATGAAGAGCTTAGTCTTTTCAGTCTGACTAGGAAACACAGGCTTGTCTAGCACTGTCCTGCTCAGTCTTAAAGCAGTCTCAGCTGGTTTTCTCTAACAGAATTGATTCAGAACAATCATAGGGGATTTTGATTATTTTTGGTGAAAAATGAAGGAGTCATACCCTATAACACAAACAATCATAAGGACTTTGCCTGGCAAAGTCTGATAGGGAAATAGATTCTGAACATGACATTTCTTTTTCCTTAGATCAGTGTCAATGGAGCTCTTAACTACCAACACTTTGCTATTTTTCTGTTGCTTAATTTAATCCTTCAGTTATAATTGCCAATGTGGTTTAAATGTGACAGTTTGTTTTAGTTACAGGACATCTGAAGTTCACAGTAGTTTTGGCATTGAATTCAACAAGCAAATGTGGAACTAGGGCAGTAGAGCAGGAAGGAGATGTCCTACAGTTTACTGCCAAACCAAGGCTTAACTCTGTTAAGTCCAATATAAATGCTTAGCTCTTTTTCATTTTATTTTTCCTGGGTCTGTTGTCTGACCAAAAGGATCAGATTTAGCCCAATGCTGTGCTTGTTCTAGCTTTTGATAGCTAGAAAGATCATAACAGAGGAATCACTTTTTGATAAAGGATGAGAAGGTAGAGAAACAACTAATGTGTTTACAGACATGGTTGAAGGTTTTTTTGAGAAACCTATGAAATAAGCTGTTACTTCATACAGGGTAGGTATTTTTATTTCCAGAACCCAGAACTAATTAGTGTGTGTGTGTGACTCTGGTTTGTACCTCTCTTTACCGCCTTAGAGCAATTACTTTTGGCTGCTGTAAAAAAGCATACTGTCATGTGGAATCCTACAGCTGTAACTGTCTGTATCAATTAAATTTGAATACGGCATTAACAAACCCAGGCACACGAAAAACACAGAAAGTCGAGATTTCCAAACCACTGGAGTGTTTTCCATGACTGTATCCTGATTAAGTGAGTCATGATCTCATTTACAGGAACCAATTGATCCCAGAGTACAATATGCTGAACAGCACATTCCTGAAAGGAATTTGCTGATGTATTAACAAATGGTGATCCTAAGCTGTCCTGCTTTAAATTTGATCAAGCACTTGATATCCTAGCAACATTTGAAAGGGAGGCTGAGTCCTGAGAAGAAAATGAGTAATCATTTGTGGAACAGCAGTGGCATTTTTACGAAGAAAGCCATCTGATGTGGCAGGGTGTTTTCAAACTTTTCTTGCAGGCAGATGTTCAACTGAAAAAGCTCTGATTTTTCTGCAAACATGCAGGAGGAGACACAGGCACTTTGGGAAGTAGATTTGTTCACAAAATCACTTCTGTTTGATGTATTCTTCACGTATGGATAACAAACAAGATAATCAAGCCAATGATCACAGCTGTTAAAAAACAACTGTGTCAGGAAAAAAAGCATGTGCTAGGAATTTCCCACAGACATGCTTTGAATAATAGAGTTACATTGCTGTCCATCATGTAGATGCCTTTTCACTCTTGCCAATATAAAGCTATTCCATGTAAAATCTGCATGCAAAAAAGCGTTTAGATTTGTAGACTACTTAAGGAAAATTCTACAAAATTCAGCACCTTTCCATCACAGAAGTGGTAGCAGAAAGATAGCTTTAATAAGATTTTACAAGCTACAAACTTTCTATTAAAAGAGTAGAGATTCCTAACTAACGACATGCCAGTCTGATATCTGAGACTAAAATGTATAGATGTGTATTAATTTTAAACTGCCAGGATGAAAAATGTCCAGAAATCACAACTTGAGGATGGATTTCCAAGAGCTTTTTGCCCATGTGACTCAGTTGAATACTCAGCTTCTTCGATAAACTGGTGTTGATTGCAGAAAATTTCAGCTAAGGTTCATCCTTCCTTAGATTACAAACCAGAGAGTTTCTATTTCCTTTTCCTGTTTTTCCGTGTTTACAGTTTCAGTCATTTTGGAAATTGGTTGTCAGTGTTCCTCTCCACAGAATCATAAAAGGAATTTTGGCATGTAGTTTTTGAAATGCATTGAAAAACAGGTGATGTATCAACTAGCTTCTTCCCAACATGAGTGCAAACAGAAAGCTTCACAAGTTTCAGAAAGTGGCCATACGAAAAGCACTGATATTCTGATGGTAATAAAATTTCACAAGAACTGTCTGGTTTCTGGTAATAAATTGATTGCTGTCCGTAACAAATTCTAACGAATCTGGTTCCTCAGTGTTTCTAATAAGTTTGTATCCCGGAGTTAGATTTTCTTACTGTTCAGAATTTGTTGAATGTGTTAAAATTTAGGTCTTATTTGAACTTTCAAGATGTTTCCTTTCTTAGTACTCTACCTAAGGGTATGGGGAAAAATATCTTCCTATTTTCATAGGTCAAATCTTTATATTCTTTTAATTAGTTTATTCAAGCTGACTTTGTACTTTTAAAGTAATTGCATTCATTTAGGTAATTACAGTGCACATAACATAATAATTTAATCAGGTAAATATTTCACCTCTTCAGTGAGGAAATGACTGATCCTCTTTCAGTAAAACAATGTTGGATATATTTCAAAATACTTTTTCAAGAGCTGTGATGGAGCTAGATCCAGCAGAATGGAGCTACACAGAGCTAAAGGAAGAAGAAAAATTCTACAGTTGCAAGTTGTTCAGTTTTCTGCTCTACAGCTAAAAAGAATGTAATTCTTAATGCTAAACTTTCTGTAGATTGCAGCTATTTCTGGCCACCCAGCACATTTAGTTGATGTTTCCTTGCAACCATTTGGTACATGAGATTGGGTTTAAATTTTATCTATAACATAAGCACATCTGGGAGTGTCTCTGGGGTCCTATGATACCCTTCCGGAATGTTTGGGTGGCAGAATGTGGGCAGAATGAGACCCGACTCCTTTCCAACCCAGGGAGGATGGAAACACATTCAGAATCCATATGGTTATGGAAGCAGGAATGCATATTTTCTGTGGAGCATGCCTACTTGTGCAGTATAAACACAATTTCTGGGACTTTGGTCCTTGAAACAAACACACCTTCAGTTATAAGATCACTTATATTTAGAATAGGGCTTTTAAAAATTGTTTAAAAATACAGATAAAAATCAAATACAAACATAAATAAAGGGTCAGTGTGATATTTGTAGCATTAAACAATAAATCACTTGGGATAGCTACCTTCTTTGAAGCAAAGGAAAATTCTGTGAGAGGAAACATGCTAACAGAAATGCACACACTTTGTTAAATATTGGAGCTGAAGCTACACAGACACCCAGACCAGTGCTGAACATAGGTGTATATTAAAAGTATGATCTGTCTCAGATAGGAGTAGAGGTAATGAGGTCCTGAAACATATTATATATAATGTTTGTAATGAAACACAACATTATTAATGATGTATTAGGTAATTGTACAACTCTTCCAATAGAGTACATATTTACAATAAGTTGAAAAATGGCAATCTTTTTGCCAAAGTTGTTTCCCATTTTCTCCTTTGCAAAATGAGAAAAGATTAAGCTGGGTTTGTTTACCGAGTGTGATTACGCTCAGTGAAGTGCTGTTAAAAGGAAGCTTGTTTAACTTTAAGCCCATGGAATCAGCAGAAATAGGAAACCATCATTTGTAAACAAAATCTCTGCAATGCTACTTGTATTCTCCAGGTAGGACATATTAGGATTTACGCTATCTTATTTTGGCCCTGTTAACCAACATAGCTGTTTTAAGATAGTTGTCCATGTTGTCTATTTCTCCAAGTCAGTGATGAGAAAAGTACACCCAAAGGGGCAATTTTTCCCACCTGAAAGATTTCAAGATTGACAAAATTTCCTTTAGATGGGTCAGGAAATGAGCCACGAGATCACCCTGCATTTATTCAGATGGGCAAAAGATAAAATTTTCCAGACATTCATTCTTACAATTAATGCTGAAGATACAGTACAGTGGTGATTCAGAGTGTAATACAAAATAAAGCAAATATTAATTGCAGAACTATGAGATTTAAAATGAATACAAAAGCGCGATGCAATTTGATTCTGAGGAAATTATCTTTTTACTATGGAGAAAATAAAGAAACTTAAAATGAATTTTATTACATGTTCCAGGTGTTAAAGCATTAAGATTATGTGTAAATACTCAAATATACATTTTCAGTAGTATCACTTTCCAAACAGAAGATGCAGTTACATTCCTTCCCTTAAGCTGCTAACCTTCTATTCTGGTAAGAGTTAAAACTCAGTTTACTGTAAGTGCCTAAGAACCATGATCATTGTGAAGAGATTTTATTCTACTTTTTTTTTTTTCTAAATTCTAAAATGTCATTTATTCCAGTGGTCCTTTTCCAGCAAAAAAATAATTTCCTCCAATCATCAAAATAAAGGCAAATTGACATAAAAGGTGAAAGCAAAGAACTTTATGAATGAGAAGATAGAAGAACCTACATCTTGAGTTAGTTGCTGACTGTATTTGCAAAGACAAACGAGTCTGAGTGATGCACACAGATTATAATATTACTTATCAGTTTAAAAATTATCTCAGAAGATTTCCTGTGGCAGTAGATAACTTCCAGAGAGAGAATTCTCTTCAGTAAATCTATGTACAGTGTGAGATTCACCTTGAAAAAGAAAGAATATAAAAAATTTCTTGTTTGTTTCATATATTATTCAAGTATTTTGCATTTTTTAAAAGTTCACTTGGTATTATTATTAGAACTAAAACACACTAAAAAGCAATCATGCAGAAGTTGAAGTTTGCACACAATGAAGTTAGCAGACAATGAAGTTACAACAAAGAAGGTACAACATGCATTAGAAACCATAAAGACAAACAGAAGCATTGAGACAGATTTTCAGTGAGAAAGAGAAAAGCAAGAAGCTAAAAATCAGTCTAACAAATCAGTCTACCATAGTCTTATCTTTTAGAGACATTTTGAGCAATGAGAGCTTAAGTGGAGATAAAAGCAGAAGCAGTAGGTAATAATCTGAGAAATCTCAGACAACTGCTGACGGAAGCAGAAAAGGTGAAACTCCAATTCTGCAAGGCACAGATAAGGCAATAAGAGAACGCAATCCCTGCTAGGAAAATCACTGCAGACACCCGGCACTGCCATGACCGTTAGGCACAGAATTATTAAAGAGACCAAAACCACCAGTATTGCCAAATCTGTGTAAGCATGGTGGGAACTAAATTCTCATCAGCTCAATTAGTATGAGAAGAAATGCGTTGGCACATCTTTAATCAGACAAGAGAGTTTAGGTAAACACCTATAAAATTAACTATCTTTGGCACAAATAAACTATGTATTTCCAGAAATCTGAGCTTAGACTCAACTGACTGATCCAATTTTAGTTTTTGAGTGGTTCATAAAAGTGACAGAGCACCACCACTGACAAATCTGATTACTAAGTGCCTGCCTCCTGGTTCCCAAGGGCTTATTGAACATGACATGTGCTATATGTAAAAATATTTTGCCACATTTAGTACAGCACAGACTTCAGAAAGCATGGTATGATTTGTTAGTTGTCTGACATTGGCCAGACAGATTTTCCAGTAGGACACAAAATATTTCCTATGTTCAAAAAATACTAATAGCAGTGGTAACATCTAAAAGGAAGTTTGATGACCTAGTTCATCCCTTTGCTGTGGTATTTCACCTAAGACTTTTCTTTTTTTGGAAGCAAGAGAAAGCACAGATTCCTAAGTCTTGTAGAGAATAATATATTTTCTAGGTCCTGGTTTGGTCTTTCCCACTCCTGTTTTTCTGTCAAGAATATAACAGTTTATCTCTGCTCAATTTGTGTTTCATGTGAGCCACATGGCCTTTTTTACCTTGAATTTCTTTCTGTGTCTCTATTTGTGTAATTAAGCAGACCTCTTACAATGTGATTTCCTTATTGTAAAATATAATAACAGTTTGAACTCATATTTTGTTTTCTAGTTTCCTTAGAACCCCAATACAGGCTTAATTTGAAAAAGGTCTTTCTCCTCAGTCCAGACTATTAATTTAAATGTGTAATATTGCCAAATCCATGACAAATTACTGTACCTTTTTGATTGCTATAGTATTTATCCTGATTTGTACACAATTAGCCTTTTTTGTATATTAATCATAAGCTCTCAAAAAAAGAAAGTTGTTCATAGAAAGACCTAGTACAGTCTGAAGACCTTTAGAATAAACCCCTTTCACAAAAACAGTAAATTCTCATCCACCTGTGACTAAAACCAGACTGTGTAAGGGGTCATTAAAATTAAAAGAGAGACACCCAGAGGACAAAAATAAGGAGTAGACCCTGCTGAACTGTCAAGCAAAACCAAATGTGTTCCAAATACTGGTAAAAATTCTAGATTGCTTTTCAGTGGTCTTTTTTTTGTTGGGGACTTTTTTTTCTGATGCGCACTAGCTTTGTCCCATTTTACAATTCAACAATTTTTATACAATTCCCTTTTATTTTTAATATAAGCCTCAATGTGAACATTTGTGTTAATGAGCTTTGATTGTGTGATAAAGTTTAGAAGTACAAAGACAACACTGAGTGCAGCAATAGCATGCTAAATTGTATGGATAAGGATTAAAAAACAAATTTAGAAGAATTCCTAATGGATGCATATGCCAGCTTCTTCATCAAGGAATTACTTGATCTTTGAGCAGGCCCCTCCATAAATTTCCTATTCCAGAATTCAGAAAAGCAGAATAATAAACCTCTAATCCAAATTAGACACAGAATGTATGAAAGCAGTGTCCTGAGGTTGTCAGCATTGCCCTCAGGATAACTAAAAAGACCTACTTAAAAGTCAGTAAACCTTGTTCTTTATGCTTGTTGACCTGACCAGGCCAAGCTGAATGGGGCTGTGAGCAACCTGGTCTAGTGGAAGGTGTTCGTGCCCATGGCAAAGGGTTGGAACTGAATGGTCTTTAAGGTCCCTTTCAACCCAAACCATTCTGTGATTCTCTGATTCTGTAATTAGATAGAATGTTGGTAGAGTGTGGAAAAACAAATACCATATATTTGCGTATAATCCAAATAAAAATTTAACAAAAAGTTGATTTATAAAGCTGATGAAGCTAATGTTCCTTCTGGCTTTGCAAGAAAATGTCTTTTTAAGTTTCTAGTTAAAGCATCCCTTTTAGTAATTGCTGCTGATACACATCTGCAACACAAATCAAAATATTTAATCTCATGAAATGATATTCCCAGATAGATAGATGAGAACCCTGTTACAGTCTTATCTCTGCAAGTAATGACAGTATAAAGCTTTATTTGTAATATGTTTAAGTTTCCAGAATAAGCTTTTCCTATAACTGTATACAGATGTGTAGTGTTTTGTGCAATTACAAGACTTAAGAAATAAAATACATTGTATTTAGAGGAATCCAACCTGCTGTTTAGTTATCCTAGGAAAAATTCTAGTGCATACTATGTATATGCAATATAAGTAAGAAAAACATTCAGAATTTATTTATGACAACAACATTATTGACATTTTCTAGTTATTTTCAAGGAATGTATCAGTAACTATTTAGGCAACTTACTTTTTTTCTGACTCATACCTCTCTGGCTGGGTTTTATTTTCAACACAACAATATACTTCAAGCCTCAAGTTTCCAAATCTCTGTGAAACTCAGATATAACCATTCAGAAGATGCACTACATCTGGACCATGGATGCATTTTCCCCCTAAAATCTAAGGAAAGGGAAAAGAGGCACTGATACTATTTATGTCCTGAAATTTGGCACAGCTGTTCTGGATGTGATGTGATTATATCCTGTGGATCCTAATTTGACATGCCATGCAGACAAGAGACTAAGTGTGGGCCAAAAACATAGGGCCAACAAAATTTAAAAGTTCTCGTATGAAGTGCTATTGCGCTGAAAGAAGTTAAGAACATGGTTATGCCTGTATGAAGTCACAGTGGCTGTTGAACAGCTGAATTATCTCCTGCTCTCATATGTGAGTGGTGGGAAAGTCAAGTCCTGGTGCCTCCTGTTGGGGAAACAACCAGACAACTGTGCTTTGTTAGGCGAGGTTGTACAGTTGACAAAACTGAAAGACAACCACGGAATTCACAAATGCAATAGGGAGTGAGTAATTATTTATATACTCAATATTTGTCTCAACAGGCTGATTCTATTTAATCCCTTCCAGTGTTATTCTAGGTTTAGAATGGAGGATAGAGTCATTTAAGAAGAATAAGAATGCCATCAGTAGAGTAAGTACAGCAACTGAAACTGAACTTGGGGACTTTTTTTTCCCCAAGTCAACTGTTAATCTTAAATTCTTCCTCAAAGGAAAAAGATATAAATTGTATTAAAGTGAATAGTTACTTGATGAGCTACAAAGTGTTGTCAGTTTGATAATTTAACAATATTCTTCAATATAGGAAGGAAAAACTGCTTAAAAAGAAAAAAAAATTGGTAATGCTCCACTGTCTAAACCTTTGGTGCTATTGCTGTGATGTTTAACATAATATTTATTTACTGTAAAGTTTCTAGAACCAATGATTCTTCATGTATTCTAAAGGTTTTGTGAAGACTGATTATGGAATCTATAAATTATTTCTAGGTTTTGTAGTCAAATTTTCTTGGTTGATGTAAGTGAACCTAGACTTCAGAGGTCTGCAAAAGAGATTAACCATAACAAGCACATTAAATAGTCTCCTGAAGGTTTTTCAGATGTCTGCAAATATAAGTTCTCTCAGATGAACTGTATTAAAATACGTAAATCTGTCTCTCTATCTGTTTTCAACAGACACATCTGCAGACAAATCGCCTTAAATAGCACAACAGAGTATCTCTATACCTGCTCATGTCCTTCTGCACTGAATCTGTCACTTTTCTTGATGTTAGTGTCCTGTTCAGATCATATCTGATGCAGATACCGTCATATTCTAAAAATTAGTGTTGCAAGTTTGTGCTGTGGCTGCTATTTAACAGTTTATATTTAACGAGGCAAATAAGCCAACTTTCCTGTTTTCCTTAGACAAAATCACTGAAGCTGCCTGCAGCAGAAGTTCTTTGTGTAAATCCACTGGTAACTGCTTTGGAGCAGAGCAACAACAGGACGGAACTAAGCCTCTTTACATCCTTGTGCAAACACAGTGGATTGTATGGTAGTGGATCATACAAATGCAGCTTTAGAGAATCATTTATAAGAGTCTTTTCCTTGCTTTCAGCAAAACCATTATCGAATCCCGTTAATGTAAACTGTCTTCTAGCGATCAAAAATAATGATCCAGTTCACTTTACCCTCTAACCAAATGAGTCCCTTTAATTAAAAAAGCATTAGCATTCCTAATTTTAATTTAGCTGGTAGTTTTAATCTGCAACTTACTGATTTTGCATTTTATGGTTCTACTCTTCAGACTGGAGTTTTCTCTCACAAATAATTGCACACCATTCACTGGACATAGAGTAAAGAAGTTTTGAACTTTTATTATATTGAGATGGCTTTGGATTCCCTTTGGAATCTGCCTGGTTATTTTATAAAGATCCTTAATGCTTAACAAGCACTACAGGAAATTTCAGTTAAATGAAGTTATGATGGTGAAGGATAACAGAAGGACAAAACAAAGCTGTTTTAGCAGCTTATGTTTTCTGAGAAACAGAGGTAAGGGAGAAACCACCCACACGTTCCAGGGGGACAGAAGCACTAAGAGAGTGTGTTCCCTTTGAGCTTTCCAGGGCTGTGATGATCAAGAGAGCTAATAAAATGCAGCACTTCATGGGCTTTTGGCAGTGTGAGCCTTCAGAAGGACATAAAATTATTGCCAAAAAAGAATCTTAAAACCTTGGTTTTAAAACAAATATCCTGCCTGCTTTCTCTAGCAGCACTAAATTGTTCCTGAAGTTGTTTGTGTAATGTGCCTATATCCCTTTATCTGGATTAGATAAAGGAAATGAGGTTATTGTATCATTGATCAAAACAGTGTATTAATGGCCTCCTTCTGGACTGGGCCAAAGATACTGTCTACATGTGATTTACTAAAGTTGAAAGAAAGCCTGCAGTGTTTGTGAATCCTGGGCAAGTATGCTGGGTACGAATGTGTGATACAGAGTCAGCAGCAACATGCTGACTGCCACAAATAACGGATGGTGATATTCAGTGTGAGTTGGTGAGGTTGGTCAGTCCAGCACAGCAGCCAGAATCTTTGCCAAGATTGTCTCTCTTTCTGAATGTACTCTTATCCATTGAGAAAAATGCTCTCACACACACTATTGCTATAAATTTATGAGAACCCCTAATGCAAAATCTTTACTCTTTCTTGCTTTCTATCCCAGCGAACTGCTCTATTCATTACCTGGACTTAATCTACTCCCTGCAGACTGTGCAGGCAACTAACTTTGCCAAAACAAATGTTTGCACAGGGCTTTTCTAAACTGTGGCATTCAGCTATTGTTAGGCATGCACAGAGTTTATTTGGGTTAAAAATCCCACATTTTGGAGAGTGGAAAGATATTTTATAAAGAACAAAATTCCTTGCCTTACAGTACTTTAAAGAAAATGCTTGTGTTTATCAAGTGACGAGACTAGTAGATATAAAAAACGCATCTTAATAGTAAATGTCATGGTATTATTAAGCTTTCAGAACAGGGATAAATAAATCTTCACAGGTCTCTGTACATCTCGATATCCGACTATTTGTAAAGGGTAAATCTAGTAGAACGGCTGCAGAAACCCTATGTGAAATTCCCCTCTTTTCTTACTCCCCTACAATCTAAGAACCCTCTGCCTGGCTCCCCACCTGATGTATCTGTCAGGTACTGGGGTCTGATCACAGAATCACAGAATATGCTGAGTTGGAAGGGAAGCTCTGTTCTGCTTCAGGTCTTTGCTGCTCCTTTTTACTGCTGGAGCTTGATCCAGGTAACACCTATGAAGAAGAAAGGGATTTGGGCAACAAGGTACAGCCAGCTCTATCCCCGGCCCATGCACAGGGAGGCACAAGGGTGTTAAGAATAACACAACAGGATTCAAGCCTGAAATGTTGTTTAAAATCATGGTTAGAGAATTGCAAGAAGGCTGCTTCTGAAAAGAGAGCTTAAAAGAAATTAGAAACAAAACATTTTATTTATCAGCCAAACAGATTCTAGTTATGAATTCTTTCAAGTTATTTCCTCTTGGCTAGCCTAGTTTAGCTGGAGGGCTGCTGCAGACTGGAGGCACCACAGCTACAGCAGCTCTCTCCAACTGAATGCTGCAGGAAAACAGAAACTCAGGATAGTTATTCTGCATTCTTAAAGTCAAGGTAATTAAACTGTGAGGTGGCATTGTAACAGCTCAAGTTAGATTTCCTGGATAAAAATGAAAAATACCCCACCAAAAGCTGTGACCTAGAGTTGCATTTCCTTTGCAAACTCATTTTAAAATGTCAGATAAGCATAAAATTTGGCTGTGTAAAAGAAGGAACAATGAATGTAAGTAAGTAAGTAAGTAAGTAAAAAGTATATAATGGCAGATTGATCAGAGAGGAGTTAGATTGGTACAGATGTTGGGTAATAACATGAACTTTCCATGCTTTAAAGTAATGCACTGCCAATTTTCCCCTGCAAATTCTTTCTGACAGGAAACCGTTACAGTATAGAGAGGTAGGGAAAAAAATACATGTGACCTGTGCAACCCATATAGATTCAGGGAACCTCAATGAAATAAGGCTCTTAAGTTTTAATCAGAAAGAAAAAGCGTGGAGAAAAGAGTGAGGAATTTCTTACCCCCAAAAATTGGAAAGGCTCTTTCCACAGCCCCATCTTGAGACTGAGGTTTCTCAGCACAAGTGAAACCAGGATAGCTCTGCTTGTGACAGCCAGGACAAGAAGGGAATGATCAACAGAGAAAGAAAAGGGAGAGAGAAAGCGATACCAGTCCAAAGCTGGCCTGGCAGATTTCAGAGTGGAGTTGTTTCTCGCAATGATTAAAAAGTAGACTGGCCATGAAGGTATACCAATTTATCCAAGGCTGAGGAAGTTTGTGGGTTGGGAAGGTAATCACCCCTCTCTGTCTTTTCCATTCTCATTTTCTTCTTGCATTAAGGATATCACAGAATCCCAGAATATCTGAGGTGGGAATGGACCTCTGAAGGCCATTTGGTGCAACCTCTCCTGCTCAGCCACCCAGAGCTGGTTGCCCAGAGGGATTTTGAATATCTCCAAGAATGGAGACTCCACAACCTCTCTGAAAAACCTGTGCCAGCGCTCAGTCTGCCAGTAAAAAAGTGTTTCCTGATTTTCAGAGGGAACCTCCTGTGTTTCAGGTTGTACCCATTGCCTCTGGCTCTGTCACTGGGAACCACTGAAGAGTTTGGTTCTGTCCTTGCACTCTCTCCTGAGGTGTTTGTACACATCAATGAGATCCCCTTGAGCCTTCTCCTACCCAGGTTGAAGGATCCCTGCTTTCTCAGCCTTTCCTCACATACAAGGTGCTTGAGACCCTTAATCACCTTTGTGGCCCTTTGCTGGACAATGTTAATGTGTGTCACACACTGGGGAGCCCAGAACTGGACACAGCACTCTAGAGAGGGATCTCATCTGTGCTGAGCAGAGGGAAAGGATCACCTCCCCTAAACTGCTGGCAACACTTTGTCTAATGCAGCCCAGGACGGCCTTCTTTCCAGCAAGGACACATTAATAGCTCATGGTCAATCGGGTGTCCAACCCCAGGGACTTTTCTGCAAAGCTGCTTCTCAGCAGGATGGCCCCAGCATCTCCTGGTGACTGAGGCTGTTCTATTCCAGGTGAAGGACTTTGCACTTCCCCTTGTTGAACTTCATGAGGTTATATCCTGGGACAGAAAATAATCTGATCTATTATTTTCCCTATGACTGGAAACTTTACTTTTCTAAAAGCTTTGAAAAATGTTATTCTATTAATATATACAAATATATAAAAAGTATACTCTATTTTATGGAGAATTTTTTTTTTCTAAATCTTAGATAACAAAGAGGTGTTCAAATTTATTTTGTTTATATCCATTTTCTTCTACTGTGTTTTTTTTTTAGCATAAATGTAATCGAGAAATGTAGTTCTGGTATATGTGAATATTGATCAAAGACTTGGTAAATATTCGCCTTACTGAAACCACACTAGCTTTTCCCAGGCAGGCCGTATTTCTCAAGATATCCACTAATCCTACACTTGGTTTGCACTTGTAGTAATTTCCTCAATAAAGAAGTCAGACTTAGAGGTTTCTTGATCCCAAAGGAGCTTTTAAAAAATATCACGTCTGTGATACCACAGATGCTACACTTCAGTCCTCAGGAGCCATGGGAACCTTAAAACAGAAGTTAGATGGTGCTGTTAGTAATTTAGCTGTTTCATTCTTGAGATCTCTTAGGGCTCTTGGGGGCACATGATCCAGGTCTGGTGATGTTTTAGTGTTTGTTTTGTTGCTTTATTCCATGTCTCTCCTGCAACCACTTCAGTTTCAGACAGGCTCTTCGCAGAGCCCACTACAAGAAGGTTACAGAAGGGGATTTTTCTTATTTCTACAGTGAATGTCAAGGCAAATTATTATTATTATATCTTGATGATCAGCTGTCGCTACCTAAAGTCTGTGGCTTTCTTTGGATGTATGTGAAGGATTTAGTACTAATTTTCATTTTATCTTCTTAGTATTACCTTCAAAATCTGGTTTAGTCTACACTGGTTTTCTTTTCACTTGATATGCCCGAATTTTCATCAACCCCTTTGTTCTATTAATTAGAACATGCATGATTTCAGTAATTCAAAAGATGTTTTCCTGTTTCTAGCAAACATGTTTCCTTCCCATTCTGTCTTGTTTTCATCCTTATTTAAGCCTTTCCTACTGCAATACAATATGCAAACCACCTGTAAGAATTTAACTTTCTTTGCTCCTTCTTTCCCTTTTCACAGGCTCCTTACTTTTACTTCACTCTGTTTCTTCATAACTCGTGAAAAAGTGCATAAACTGGAAGAAATGTTCTGTTTGTGAAACCATTCTCTTTGGTAGTAGGGTGTATGAGGACATAAAGAGTGTTCCTTTAGCACCAATTCTATGGTATGTTGAAACCACCATGATTCAACAGAAATGGACTGGAAGACTTCTTGAGTGGTATATGTATCAGTTGTGATGGAGAATGATGGTCCAGATATGACCTCCAGGTCAGGAAGTCATTACCTAATTGCTGAAAACCGAGATGGAGTATCAGGGGAAATATTATCCTTTGCATTCTCCATCTCATATATACCTCCCTAAGCATACGAATCACCATTTAAGACAGGATATTAAGGCAAATGGCTTTTTTGGTCTAACTCCATATGCTTGTTTTTATAAAAAGTAAATCTGTTAAGAAGCAAATGCTTCATGGAGTGAGGTAAATTTCCCCAGAACTTGATTTCATAAGAAAACCGCAGAAAAAGTTGTGATGTTATTAAATTCCCTTCTAGGGAACCTGGTTGCTTGATTACCTCTCTGAAGTGCCTGTACACAAATGCACACAGCATGGGGAATAAACAAGAAGAACTGAAAATCTATCTGCTGTCACAGGGTCATGATCTCATTGCATTACAGAGACAGGGTGCGACAGCTCACATGACTGGAATATTGTCATGGATGGCAATGTACTTTTAGCAAGGACAGGTCAGAGAGGCGAGGTGGTGGAATAGCTCTCAATAGGAAAGGGCAACTGGAATGTATCGAGATTTACCCAGGGACAGACACATGATTTGAGGGTTTATGGGTGAGAATTAAGGGACAGGCTTATATGAGTGACACTTGTGGGGGTTTTTTACAGGCCACCTGTAGTGACCATGAGATGATGGAACTCAGGATCCTGCACATGGGAAGCAAATCAGTAAGCAGGACTAGAACCCTACATTTTCAGAGAGCTAACTTTGGCCTCTTCAAGGACCTGCTTAGAGGAGTCCCATGGATTATGGCTCTAGAAGAAAAGGGTGTCCAAGAAACAAGGCTAATATTTAAGAACTACTTTCTCTAAGGTCAAGACCAGTGTATCTTCATGATAAGGAAATAAGGCAAAAGGTGCAGGAGATCTGCAAGGATGAGCACAGAGCTCCTAGTATACCTCAAAGGCAAGAAAGAAATCTATGGGATGTGGAAAAAGGACAGGCCATGTGGAAGGACTATGGGAACATTGTCAATGTATGCAGGGATGCAATGAGGAAGGCCAAGACCCACTTGGACTTGAGACTGTCAACGTACATCAAGGACAACAAGAAGGGCTTCTAAAAGTATATCAGCAGCAAAAGGAAGATTAGGGATAATGTTGAGGTGCTGCTGAATCAGATGGGTGTCCTGGTAATGGAAGACACAGAGAAGGCGGAATTACTGAACTCCTTCTTTGCCTCAGTCTTTACTGCTGAGGATGGCCCTCAGGAATCCCAGACCTCAGAGGTAAGAAGAAGTCTGGAGAAAGGAACATTTCCCCTTGGTCATAAAGGGTTGGGTTAGAGGTCAACTAAGCAGACTTAACAGCCATAAATCTGTGGGCTCTGATGGGATGCACCCATGGGTGCTGATAGAGCTGGCAGATGTTGCTCTGCTGCTCTCCATCATCTTTGAAAAATCATGGAGAACAGGGGAGGTGTCTGAGGACTAGAGAAAGGCCAATGTTTCTCTCATCTTCAAGAAGGGCTAGAAGGAGGGCAAGGGAAACTATCGGCCCGTCAGCCTCAGCTCCAGTCCTGGAAAAGTGATGGAACAAGTCATTCTGGAGATCATTACCAAGCATTTAGAAGAAAAGAAGGTCATTAGGTGTAGTCAGCATGGATTCACCAAGGGGAAGTGATGCTTGACCAATCTGATAGCCTTCTATGATGACATAGCAGGATAGGACAATGAAGGAAGAGAAGTGGATGTTTTCTGCCTTGACTTCAGCAGGGCTTTTGATGTTGTCTCTCAGAACATCCTCGTAGGTAAGCTCAGGAAATGAATGGACAAGATAGAGTGGATGAAGAACTGAATGGCAGAGCTCAGAGAGTTGTGATCAGTGGAGCAGAATCCAGTTGGAGGCCTGCAGTCAGTGCATTCCCAGGGATCAGTCCTGGGTCCAGTCTTATTCAGCTTGTTTATCAATAACCTGGATGAAGGGATGCAATGCACTCTCAGCAAGATTGCTGATGATACAAAACTGAGGGTTATCAGGCTGATACACGTGAAGGCTGCCATTCAGTGGGACCTTGATAGGCTGGAGAGTTGGGAAGAGAGGGTTCAACATGAGGTTCAACAAGGGCAAGTGCAGGGTCCTGCACCTGGGGAGGAATAACCCCAAGTACCAGCACAGGTTGGGGGCTGACTAACCTGAAGTTTCTCGTGTTCCAAAAGTATTTTTCATCCAGTCTCTTCCTTTCAGAAACCTGTCGCAATGGTCAGCTCTGATTCTTTCAGAGCATCACAGATCTTGCAGTCTTGAAAAACTTTCACAAATCAAAACATTCAAACTCTTGAAAATACAAACATTTTCAAGAATACACAAAATATTAAGTTCTTCCTGGCCTTTAGGAAGAAAATTTGTTATATTGAAACAAAAGGCTGCTGCCTATTGTTTTCTTGCAGTTTCTACTATAAAAAGCATCAGGGCAAAACCAGATGAAGAAACGCCAATTTAAAAATAAGTTAGAACCAGGATGCAACTTGAAATGCTTTTGTCCTCTATTACGGACTGCCCAGTCACACTTCACTAAGTTTGAGCACAGCTTGATTTCACCTTTGTGTCTAAATTACGGTTCTTCTCCTGAAGGAGCCTGTTTAGCTTACCCAGCTTTCATCCTGTTAGCAGTGGATATAGAGGCTTTTTCCTTCTTTGGAAAGGTATTTGATTATAAATGTCAACTGACTTTGCAGCTATTTGATGATCATCAGTTTGAAGGAACACACACAGTTTGTTGTGATTGTGAGCTGTTTCTGAAGGTCTGCCCATACAATCTGCTAGGCCACTAGGCATTCCTGTGAATTTGGGATGTCCTGTTTACTTGACCTATTGTGGAATGTAAAAATTCTTAATTACATAGTAAATTTTAACAATTAGCTATGATATGTTTATCAATGTTTGTTCCTAACTGCTTCAGAAGATTTCTTGTTCTCCTTGCTGTTTTATTAGCCACAATTTTGTATTGACTTTAATAAATGTAAGTAAATAACATAATTTCGTTAAATTATTTTATATTTTAGAACATACATATGTATATCCTGATGCAGAGGAGCAGAAATTTGATCATTTTTAAACAGCACTATCTGACTTGGAACAGGTTAGCCTAACTGAGGGGAAAACTGTGTTTAAATTAAAATGCAACACTTAAAACACTTTAAAATTTTTACACTTTTAAAGTGTAAAAACTTTTAAAGTGAAAAACTTTACTTTGAAAGTAAATCAACTTTGTTATGTCCTGTGAATACTTACACTGCAGGAAAGGCTCATTACTTTTACTGAAAGAGCTCTCAAACTACCAAGAAACAAGTAAATACTCATATCATTGCTTGGCCTGTATTGGGTAACTTGAGCATATCCCTAGTAGGAAACTCACTGTGTGGATTTAGTTTGTATAAGGCTCTCCCTGCAAAAGAAAGGATAATGTAACATATTTTAAAACAGACCTGTAGTAATAACTTGGGTGCAGGTTTCCAAAGAGACATGTGTGTTTCAGAATCCACAGTGCTGAATTAGCTTCCCTCCTGCTGTCCAGCTCTACTTAAAAGGGAAGCTTTTTCAAGGAAATTAATTTACATTGATAAAAATTGTCAGAAATACTGGATTTTCCTTTGCTTTTAGTCAGTATGTGAAGTTTGCCTTTATAGCTTTGCACATTTTCTGTGAAGCCCTGAGCCAGCTCTGCCAGTCTGGCTATAACGCTGTTACCAGCTGTCAGCTTGTATAGTGATACTTTTAATAGCTCCAATATCTCAGGCTAAGTCTGTTTAGGCTTCCAGGAAAGATGTGTTCTGCCTTGGATGTGCTCAAGTGCACGTCAGTTGCTCCTTACTAGCTATCAACACATCTGTTCAGTTGATGGTTTCCCTTCTAGCCACAAGAGAAGAAAGTGCAACACTTCAAGCATCACTTCCATTTATTGATTCCTAAGGCTTGTATGTTGCCTAATTCTTAATCTTTATACCTTTTCTCTTTTTCTCCACTGTTTCCTCTTGGTCTGTCTCCTTCCTCTGCCCTTGCTGAAGTGTATACATCGCTGCACAGGAGGCCGTGCTGCTACCTCCATAGCATGGTCCCAAAGAAACAAAGATTCTTCTTCTTATCTCCCTTGGTTTTGGAATAGAAATTGGTGTTCTCAAGACTTTCTCTCTCATAATAAGGAATGAATCATAGCTTAAAAAAAACCCCCAAACCCAAAATTAGACTCTCTTTCTCACATAACGGCAGTAACAAAGGATTTAAAAAAAGATTAAAAAAAAAAAGACATAGCAGAATGCTCATATAAAAGCGAAAACACAGCTGCAGTATGTCAATAGTGATTTTTATGCTGGAAGGAAAAAAATTTTTTTTTTGAAAAAAATATTAAAAATATCATTAAATTTGGACCATTTTTAAAAAGAAAAAACTGTTACATTATAATGGCCACTTATAATTGGGTGAATCTTTAAATATTCTTTACCTCTAGTTTTTTTATGTCCCCAAAATACAATAATTTCTAATTGTAATAATTCTAACATGCACATAAACCCTTGAGAGACACTGACATGTACATGGGTTCAATTTAATATCAAATTTCAGATGCAGAATATGAGTCAGCCAGCTCATTAAGTACATAGCTTGCTTGAAGTCAGGGATAACTTCATTGACCTTAACAATCCTATTAGCAGGTTTATCTTGATTTTAAACTCACCAATGTCTCATTAAAATAAATGACACTGACTATAAAGACTTTCAACTCACAGCCCAGGCAGATATTACATGATTAATCTTTAGTGGGTCAAGACCACAGTATTCACTGTCTGAAAACTTTATCACTTATGTGCAATAAGATATACAATTAAGTATAAATATAGGTTCTCATGTCTGGACCTACTTAAAAAATACATATTCCTGCTTTGGAAGAGTATTGAAATAATCTATTTAGCTTGTTCAAAGAACATGTTTTCTTTTCTCACGCTGCACAAAATCTTCCCTTCATCAGACACTGACCAGGATTCCCCTCTCCTACATCCTTTCTTAGACATTAATAGATCTTTTATAGTTGCAACAGCTATGAAAGAAAAATACTTTAATGCTTTAGAGGAAATGTACATTTGTTTCAGAACTTCCAGAACATATATTTCATACCTTGCAGTATGAGTGCATTCACAGCTTTGAAATCTACAGCCTATTAATGACTCTTTCTAGTCACTTATTGCAGTGATAAACTTTCTAACAGTGGATGGAATATTTCTAGGTGGGTTGTCAAATAGGAACTCAGTAGTTTAATGTGCTGTGCTCTTTACATAATGCACTGTGCTAACAATCAGATGGAATTTCCTAATTAAATGTGGTCCAAGTTGTATAATGCAGGGGTTAGTAAATCTGTGTTGCTGACTCAGGAGCAAGGCACGCTAAATTATAAATTATGATCACAGGAAATTGAAACATAAAATTTGCAAGTTTAACAATCAAGAAAGAGTCAATTAAATGTAGGCCTTATTTCCCTTTTAAACTCATGGAATATATGCAGGTAAGAAGGGTAGTATTTTTTTAACATAATATGTGCTTTTAAATTTAACACTTCCCAGCCAGAAGTTAGCACTTCCCAGAGCTTAGTCATTGTCAAGGTTTTTAACCATAGACAGGGTTAATTTTCTGCAGTACCTGCAAGGAGGAAGAGGCTGGAACAGTGTGGGTGTGGCCAAGACCCCAGTATTAGTCAATGCCATCTTATGTCATTGCCAGGGCATTCTTTCTGGTGGAGCAAGCGTGGCAGATGAAGCAGTGGGGTAATGCTGGTCTCAGCCAGAGGGAGTGGTTTGGGTGGGATGGCTGCAAGTGGGTTGAGCTCCACACCTTGTCTTTTGTACACTTTTTTTATTAATATTGTTGCTGTTACTGTTCGATTTCTTATCTCATTGCTGTTTCCAGTAAATTGTTCTTATCTCAGATGGTGATCTTTGCCTTTTGTGCCTCCAGTTCTTCTCTCTGACCACCCATGCGTGGAAGAGAGGGGGAGGGGAAGCAAGTGAGAGGCACTATGGTTTTGGAGTCCTGGTGGAGGGGGCACTAAATACCATTCCTAAACTGCAACAGTCAGAAAAAATCCAGTAAAACTCCTGTCACAGGAGCTGTGAAGGAAATGAAGTCCACAGCTCAGGAGGTTACAGTCAAGAGAGAGCCATTAGCTGCTCTGTGTGACAGACAGATGTCTCTGTTATTCAGCAATTTATTATTCCCTTTCTAAGGTGTGATACACTTCCCCACTTTCCTTACTAAAGCCCTGTTCTCCCCATATTGACCTACCTTCCCCACCCCCAGTCCTGGCCACTCCCTCGGGTTTTTCCTATTGGTTCCGGTACCCCAACTCCGCCCATGTACTGCCCCCATGCCCAGAGACCATTCTCTCCGCCCCACCTCGTCCCCGTAGAAAAGCAAGCTGCGGCCACATGATTTGCTCTCCGCATAGGGAAGCGGTGTGGCCCCATGTGAGATTAAAGCTGTCATGTCCCCCATGTGGAAGCCTCTTCTCTGCCTCCTTTACCACCGCTGTGTTGCAGAGCTGACAGCTCGCCGAGCGAGGACGCGGGGCCGCCTAAAGGCTGCGGGAGGCGGCTGGCCACTCTCCCTGTCGCAGCCCCGCTGCGCTCTCCGGGAAGGTTGCAGCGTGCCATACCAACGCAATAGCAACAAACTGCAACACTAAGGGGCTACTAGAGGCAATGAGGTAGAAAATTTCTCAGTATTCAAGCTACAAGAGAGATGGTTATCTGGCTTGGAAGTGACCAAGTAAGTAACAAGAGAGGTGGGAATTCTTAGTACTTATTGATACTTTCTGGACAATTTTCATTAATAACAGATAAAAATCCAATGGGTTATCTGTTCACTCGCAGTATTGAAAGCATGCACATTTTAAATGGCATTCAAAACAAATAATATTAGAAGGATTACATAACAAAGCACAGGGCCACTGTTTTAGCAATGCAACATACAATCTAACCCGATGTAACTGAAAGTTAGGTTTCCTGTTGGAGGCTAATGGAAATGGTTATCTTAATTTTTTAATCAATGTGCATTGATCTTATGAATTAGGGTGTGAATTTTAGAATTAACATATCTGGAGCAGTATGAATATACATAACACAAATCTATTCATAAGAGCTTAGATTTGATGGCTCTAATAACAAGACTTTTACAAGAACCATTTTTCTTGCAGAAGTTAGAGGTATTTATAGTGACATGGAAAGAAGCAAAGCAGAAGATTGTTTATCTAACGCATTAATTACCCATTTTCTCATCCTTGTTACAAGGATGTTCAATAGCTAATCAAGAAATTAAGCGATTAACTTAGGCTGTCTTTACTCATTCTGTCATTACGTTTCACTCAGGCTTGCACGACAACAGTCCTGTGGTATGCCAAAGCACTGAAGATGCAGTAATGACTTGTATATGTATATGAGTTTTATATATATAAAAATTTTTTCTATCTGTGTGCTCAGGTGTGTTTACTGATGTTCAACTCCCTTGCACTGTCTGAAAAGAAATATTTGAAAAGTAAGGGTCTACTTGTATAAGTAAAGAGGCTTAAATGCAGAATAACTTTTACTTACAGATGGATAAACATTGTATTTATATAATATAAATGCTATCAATGGCAAGTGTTAACTGAATTTTTTTAACTTGATCTATTAACCAAAATAATTGCTAATATAACTGAGTATTTGGAATGTTCTAAGATGACTTCCGAAGACTCCGTTGAGCTTTAGATCAGGTCTTCAAAAAGGTGAAATGATATTGACCCATCCATTCATGACATTTTTATGTTATCCTATTGGAAAAGCTATGGACAGTTTGCAGTGCTAGGCTCTTCCAGTAATCTTTATATTATTTCTGTACGTATGTATGTACATACCTATCTTAAAATTCAAGATGCTTATAATTAATTATTAAAGATTAAGGTGCAATATTTTAGACTATAATGATGTGGAGAAGATATGTTTGTAGCTGAGATATCATCTGGTCACTGTCACTAAATGTCCATTTCTATCTAACAAGTTATGTGTGCAGTTGACACTATTTTATTTTCCCTACTGAAACACCTTAATTTCTTAAAAAGCACCTCTGAACTATTGTAATGTTGCTTTTTAAATGTCTACATGAGGCTAAACTTGCTGTTACTGAACACTTAAGTAGACAGACAGGATAAGCTTTAAAGAACAGCTACCATTCTTAGCATGCTGACGGTGTTGTACTATTTATTATATGGACTAATCTGCAATTTTTAAACAGCAGCACAAAAGAGGTGAAAATACAAGACAACTGTCCTTTGCAAAGAGAAAGATTTATTTTCCATAGCTAACGTGTATAATTATACTTAACGAAGGAATGTAAAATAAAGAATAATTAAGAATTAATATTATGGGATAAAATACTGGACAATAATTCATGGCATATTAAACATATCCATAATTAAATATTTCAGTTTAATGTGATAACTCATAGGAAAGAACATTAGTTATAACACAATCATTGGCCATGTACTGTGAAAAACTAACATTCTGAAAGACCATGAAAATGACTATTGCTAATCTACTTGCAAAAGCAAATGTGAAGAGTTCCTAGATTTCTTTTCACACAAGGACCCTCTATATTTTGTTGAAAAAATAAGTGTGAAGGCTAAATGCTAAGTCAATGTTTTGCCTGTGTGATGCCGGTAGTAGATGATAATCCCTACTTTTGTTAGCTGAAGGTACAGATAAAGATAGATGAATATACTGTCTGTAAGCTGTACCAGTCATGATGACACAAATCTTCTTGTGCCTGGATCAATCTCACTGCTTTGTTTTGTCAAAAAATTGCTTTTAAGTAACATTACTTGACTGTTTATCTCCCGTTCAGTGACACAACCTCATGAGTCCTCAAGAGTTTATTATGCAGTCAGTTAATGAACAAGGAGAGGAGCTACTTGAGACAGGACTTCTGCTGGATCTCTGTTTCAAAAGAGGTTAAATGCACCTTCTCAGTGCAGACTCTGCCTTTGAAACCTTGGGAGTGCTGCTGACTGGAAGCTGCATGTATGCAGACCTTGCTGTGCACACCTTGCCTTTCTACTTCTTCCCATGTACACTCTAGATGGCTCTTTGCCATCAGCTCAGTATTTCTTCAGGTTTTATGTATTTCCATGGTCATGTGAAAGCGGGTAAGACTCATAACAAGGGGACAAGATTTCTGGACCCAAAAGCATGGCTACACACAGGAATTTACATCAAATCAGTTTTCCCCAGGCAGCTGTGTCAGGGCTTTCTGTGCTTAGACCCCATGTGTGAATCATAGAAGCAGGCACATTTCTATCCAGACAGCTAAGGATAGATTCCCTTCAGCTGAGAAAATGGAAAGACAAAAATATTGGATGCTACCAGACGAAGATTCTTGACCAAGTTATCGTCAGAAAGCCTTGTAGGGTGTTGTATTTTTTTTTGCTACTAAAGTCCCAGGAGGCAAATGGTCTACTTGAGTCTGTCCTGGAAGGAAATCCTGGAAAAGGCGGAGCTGGAACAACACAAAAGATCCAGCTGTTTTTGTAGTCTAGTGTTTCCAAGGAGGTGACAGCTGCTGAAGCCACTTGTTAATGTAGTAACACAAAATAGTCTCCACAATCACAGTAAGCTCCAGAAGTCTTTGGCACAATCTTCTAACTGGAAATTGTTGGCAAATAGCACTGAGCAATGGTAAAATGATGAAGGGCCAATATTAAGGCAGTCTTGATAAATCATGTAACTTGATTGTTTCAGTCTTTCACTCATCAAAGTAAAAAGACAGCCTTTCCTTGTATTAACTGATTTTTGAAATTGAAAACTTGAAAAATAATTGCAGAGTAGTCCTGTAAAGAATTTAATAGCTTTTGTTAATAGCAGAAATTTTATCCTGTGTTCAGGGTAAAACACTGTTACACTGCAAAGACCTCTGCCGAACAGATTGTGAAATGAAAGCTAAAACTAGCATTTATAGCCTATAAAACTAACAGTGTTTGTATTGTCGCCTCATAATTGCATGAAAGTTATGTGTATTGGTTTGCTAGGAAATTCTGGGACAATATTCTACATATCCTTTTACATATTAATATTTCTACCAAGCTTATTTACTCATTACCAAACTATGATCCATCTTGCAATTAATGGTTTTAATTATGTGCAGGTACATGGTCATTTCATGCAAAATAGTTTCAACAGCAAGCAGTTTTTAGCTCAGAAATGTTTCAGTCTCTCCATTTAACAGCAAGGTCTTAGATGATGCATAAGGTTGTTCTCTTAGGGAGAATGGTCCATATGTAAGGTTTACAACACAGTTGTAAATTTTCAACACAGTTCTGTAACATCCCAACTCTCGTTTCCAAGGCCCAGACACAACATGAGACAGTCCTGCTCTCTCTCAGGGTGAAACTGCAGATTTCCTTCCTGGTTTAATTTCGGAAGTTACATGCAGCAACCTTGGCCTCCTGAGTGCTGCTGAACCCACTGTACCTAATTTGTAACTTGAGCAATGTTTTACATGTTTTAATTTTATATTGAAAAAAAAAGATCATTATTTTTAATAAAACAGACGTGATTCAAACAAAAGAACACTTAAGAAACGGCATTCAAATACTTGCATCACAGCCTATTTATTCTGCCAAGTGTAATCTTTAGCAGAAGTTAGTGGTTTTGATTAGATTCAACAAAGATTTTGCAGAGAGCGTTACTCAGATTTCAGACTATGAATGAGGAAAGCAACACAGTTCTGGGACAGCTTCCACAAGAGACCTAACGAAACCTGCATCCTGACACTTTTAAGAAAGAATTTGCCTTTTGTTTTTCTAGCTCCCCTGAACTTCAGAAAGTAGAATATAGAGGCACTTCATTCTCCTGGGGAGTTCTTGGATCTGTTTCATGAAGTAAGTATTTCCCCATGTTCTGCAGAGGCTGCAGAAATAAATCTGGATGCCTCACTACCTTCCAGGAGAATGTCCTAATAGGAGCTATGTCACCTATTATCAGAGCTCAAACAAAATCTATGTCTGCTGTCAAAAATTATTGCTTGCTTGTGGCTGTGCTCCTCATTCTTCCATCTTCTGTAAATTGTAGGTACACAGACCCTGTAAATATGAGCTGTGAGAAATAATAGTGTTGCAGGGGTACTTTGGGTCCCAGAGAGGCAGAGGTTCAGGTTTATCCTCTTCTGTGAGCAGCTGGCTGACTTGGCTCTCTTACTAGTGAATCAGTTCACATTGGCCAAATATGGTCTGACCTCTCACCTTCCTTCTCTTCACCGTGGCTGATGTGACATCTGCTCCCTCCGCAAATAATTATTCATGGCTGCAGGGCCAGCCTTACAGACCTTGTAATAACCCCTTCTAATATTGACAGTGCTTGCACTGGCAACACCATGGGTTTTGCCAGGAAATTTGGTAAGGACTTCCTTGAATGCACTAAGCTGAGTGAGAATTTAAGATTTTGATGGTTTAACTAGTGGACATAAACCAGTGAGCTGAATTAATATACTTGCAGAGATATTTTATGTGTAGACATAACCAATGTGAACCTTGAGGAAATAAGCAAAAGAGCACCAAAAAGAAGCGTCTATGGGTAAAATGTTTTGTCATTAATGTTGTAAGATTAAAACCAGGCCAGGTCTAAACCCTCCTCCTTGTACAAGAAACTCTTTTCTTACTGACAGCACAGTTAATGGCCCACGTTTCATGCCTTGGACAAAACCTTAATGCCTTCCCCACCTGCCTTCCTGCCAGCCTCTGTTGCCCACAGCCCCTCGGTACTGTAGCTGCTGTGAGAGTTGTCTGTGCCCAAGGCCTCCAGCACTCGTAGGAGTCAAGGAGGGAAACAGAAAAGGGTGAGAAACTCTCTGAACCTTGATAAAGGATCGTTAGGGTGTAATTTGTGTTGGGTAACATAAGCATTATAAACCAGCTCTGCTTTTTTGTCTCAGACTAATACGAATTTGTGTTGCAAAATGTCTTTTCACTCCTCTTTACAGAAGAGCATGTGTGCATGGGCTTATGGTCTCAGAGGAGCATGTTAACAGACACTTAACGCTGACATATAAGTACCTATATTTGGAAAACTTGTAGCCTTTAATTTGGTACTTCTTTTGCTTCTTGCTTTTATTAAGGATATTTCATGATGTTACACTTAACTGAACACAAGATTAATTCAATCACCACTTTATTAACAAGAGAAATCACGAAAAGTAGGCCAGAGTTTTAAGTGAGCAGCAAAGAATTTCCTGATTTAACTTCTTGCCATGCACAATTTTATGACAAAACTGATTGACATTCTTCTGGTTACTATTTACTTAAATACTAGCTTTCTATCAGAGACTAAACAAAGTATAATCCCTACAGAAACCTGAGCTGCTTATATTAAAGTCAGATGGGATGTAAAATGGAGAGTCTCTGTTATTTTTGGCTCCGTAATATGCAATTATGGTAATTTCCACCAGCATACTCAGTGCCTTGTGCTTTTGTGACAAAACAGAAGAGGCCTTTGCTTGGCTGGTTCTTTTCCATTAGTGACAGGATGACTTAAACATGTTAATGCAGGCTAGAGACTTTCTGTCACAGAGATAGCTTCGCGTGCATTTGAGAGATAGAGGAAATATGTGGAGGGGTTTTATATGCAAAGATCTTTATTATGCACAAAGGCACATAGGTACAGGAACACAGAGGTTGTTACTCCTCCGCAGTGGCCAACATCTTCCTCAGTTTAATGGCTAACTCCAAGAAAGAGGCTGCTAAAACGTTGCTAGTAGCTCCAGGTTTAGCTAAGTTCAGCTGTTTCTTAATAGTGGTTCAGAAAGCACTGACAAGAGCAACATAGAGAGCAGCCAGGGTACTCCTTCGACCCCTAGTTCATTAAACATTCCTATGACTGTCAGCTATGGGTGAAGGAGACAAAAAGGCTTTTACCAGAATCTCCAAAACTCTACTAAGAACAACAATGGCTTCAAAAGTAAATGAAAAAGATCATTATTAATTATAAAATTAATTTAAGTAACTTCTTTGTTCCATGTATGTGACTAGATCTGTTGAAAAATGTTATAGGATGAAAGTTAAGGGATTTTTTTTATATGTTTCTATCCTTTACTATCAGCTTGGCAGGGACAGTGAATGAGAAATAAACTTGCTTTGCATGCTGGCAGAGAGGATGTTGGATCCTTTCTGCTCATGCTAACACTATGTGAAGTGGGAAATGGTATACCATGTTTGCAGGAAAAAAACAAGTTTTACAATTTCTATTTCCACTTAGCATAGAAAGTGAGAGCAAACAAAATTAGTACAGAATTAAACTCTTTTTCTTCACCTGAAAGAAACAATATGAACAGGGGTTGTGTAATTTCTTTTCCAGACATGACATTCTTATTAGAATTGCCAGAGCTATCTAAGTAATAATATTGTTTCTATTGTCATATGCATCATTAAACAGAAAGCTTGCCTGCAATACACATTTCCTGAGGCATAATTGTCTTTAGCTTGAATTGTAACTATTCATCTCCCAGAACCTTCATTCATTTGAACTGTTGATATTTGCTAGCACCTACTAATGATTTGCAACATGAATATTGTAGAAAGACATTGTTCTTTCCTTTAAACAATTGACAATCAAAATTGAATATTGAAACATACCTAAGGCTAGAGTTCACATTTATTAAATAACTGGCATTTATGTCAGTAGACTATAATTAGCTCATGACATAATCAAACGGTTTACAACATTAATGTGCTGTTCAGAGGAGAGAGTAGTAAGTTTGGTGCTTCCCAAACCAGCTGGTCACCCATGTCAAGATAGAAAATACAAGGTTCAAGATGGACTGTTTGCTATGACTTAAAATTTATCCCCCTCAGGGACTTGAAATATTTTCAAGTTTATGAAAACTATGTGATGGGTAATGCATTACGAAACTGGCAACTGGGCTTTGCAAAGTACCAAACACTTGCTCTTGAGTAATTACATAGACAAGGTTTCACCTTGACTGCATTACCAATGTACAGTTTGCAGATAAGACAAGTACTAGGTGAATTTCAAAGAGCAGTGTCATTGCTGCAAACTGTGTCTGGGCTTTGTCACTGTGTGGAGTTGAGTGTAAACACACAGCAACTAAAAGTAAAAAAACTAAGTTCCATTTTCCATCTCCAAATACTGCTCTCTCAGAAAGCCTTCTTTTCACAGGGGATGTTTCTGATCATGACTCATCAGCTGGCTGAAAAAAATCTAAACAGATAAGAGAAAAAATACTTTAATACAACTTAATGCCTTTGAGAACCCGCTAATTCTGCTGCATATTATTGCAAAGTTTGTGTAAGACCTCTGTTATTAGGTTGATTCAGCTCAGAGGGATGTGATATTTTACTTTTATGACTCTGTATAATCCTTTGCCCTGAAGTTGAAAATGCATTGTCCCCTGACTCACAATAAGTGATGAATTACAAGGTAGTGCTGCCAATTTTCCAATACACACAAGATGAGAGATATAAACAATCATTTCCTCATAACAGCAACATGAACTAAACTAGGTTCAACAAAACTGAAGGAAAACCTGCAAAACAGCAAAACTAATTTTTCTCACAGACTGTGATTCAGTACCTCTTTTGGATCCCATATTTGAAATTTTGGTTATAAAAAATATGGAATTCATTTCTATAAGCCACCAGCCTATCAACACCAAATCTGAATAGCATTAATCTATAAATATGCAAACTTTTGTACCTATATGCATGAACATACGTGCATGCGTTAGTTGTCAGTCTTACTAATATTCCACATAGTATGACAATTTGGAGACATAATTTCTTAAGCACTCATGTACCTCCTCACTATGATTTCTTTTTTTAATTGTAGGTTGAACATTCAACATCTCTGCATGTTAAACCAGAAATATCTCTTTCTTTTACCCCAAGTTCAGCTTCTGCTAAAAATGCCAAGAAGCCTTTTCCTCAGAACCTTAATTCTCCATTTTACTTCAAATGCTGCTACAACAAAACTACAACTCAGACATTCTTATTGCATGTCTTAGAGTTTTGTTTTAATTACATTGGTAGTTAGATGCTTCAGGGTTGAAAAATCTTACGTCTTTACCACTCTTGCCTTTGTGGTTTGTAGAAGTAAAAATTCAAATTACCCTGTAAACTGAGACACATGGAGAAAAAGGATACCTTGTAGGTCAATAGGGTAAGAGCTAGAGATATGTACAGATACAGCTATATGCAAAGATGCGTACATGCTAATGCCTGCACACCCAAACCTTGGGATAATTCCACCCCATCTTTTTCTCTGCCTCCACTGTATTTTTTCTGGAGCAGCAAATGTTTTAATTTTCCACTATGTTTGACCCTGTAGTTTCTCTGTATCTATGAAAGGGTGTAACCTTCCTTCATTATTACTCATAGAGACCACAGTATTATCCACAGCTTCTTTTCCTTGCTTAAGAGGAATTGAAGTCTCCATGAAGAACAGGGTTTCTCATGAGAAGAGGAAGAGAAAAGTGATTCACAACTCAGAGCGAAGGTGAGCTTTGAAACACAGCTAAAAACCTAGACCAAAATTAGTATTGAAATTTGAAGAACAAGCCATACCACTGCAGACAAATAGGAAGGGAAGATTTTTGACTACGATGCTGTGGTTGGTCTGAAAAGAAGAGTGCAAAATAACAAACTAAAAGAAGAGGTTAGAGCAGGGGTGTGAAGAGACTAACTAGGAGAAAGTGATGACAAAAATGGTGGGACTTACAGGATTTAGTGAAAAGGGCATTTTGGAGGAGGTGAAATGGGAAGAGTTAGAAAAAAATCCATAATACAAACCCAATAATAGAAAAGCAGGTACAGAAAAGAAGGGAAAGGAGATAATTATTTAAGCCACCTTTCCTTTTTAGCAGGCCAAGATGATAAAATCTGCCAAAACCCTTGCAAAATGCAAGATTGATACAAATCTGGGAATTTGGAAGTAGTGAATTCCCTTCACACTTATAAGAAATAAAAAACATTGCACAGAGCAAAGGTAAGTAGGCAATTTTGGAAAAGACTACCCAGGCAAAAAGCAACATGAGTGCCGTATGTCTTCTGACATGCAGCAGAGATGTGGATGAGCAGCAGGAAATCCATACTCCAGTGCATGGAGGAGGGTCTAACAGGAAAAGATTTTTTACTATGTCACTGTGCATGTGATTATAACATGTTGCATGCAAAAATAAGGAGGAGACAAGATACTGTAGGTACCAGTGACTTATTGAGGAAATGCTAACAGAAAGTTGGGATTTGAATGTTTGCTTTCTGCACACACAAATTGTCATAGTACCAAGACGTGTCTGGGTCACCTCTTGTAGCGATTCTAATTATAAGGCTAATTTTTGTGAAGCAACAATTCTTGGCTAGGATTTTCATGTTAGGGTAAAAAGAAGAGGGTAGAACGAGGGGCTGAAAGAAGCCAGTTGAGAGATGGAAAGAATACTGACAGGATATTTGTGTTTCAAAAGTCATCCCCTTCAAGCAAAGTTGTTTTACCTAATCTTGTTTGCAAGCTCTCTATGGGCTCAAACTGAGACCTAAATGCTGTTATCCATGGTGGAGAGGTAATGTAGAAAATTCTTTACCATTCTGGACTTCAGAATGTGCAAGACCTGTAATGATAACAAAGCACTGAGAGTAGATACTATCACTATTCCCTGCAAGATTCAGTACTGGCAAGGTGAGCAGGACCAAAGTATGGGCACAAACAGCTGTATGCACAAATAGCCGCATCAATGAAGCTAAAATAGGAGGCAGTGTTGTGTGTAATTTTGTAGTTTTTCTCAAATTTTACCCAGAAAAATTTTTAAGGTTTGTATTTAGCTCCAACACCCATTGAAAAAAAAAAAAATAGTTTTTCCAGTAAATAGCATCTGTAAAATCTTCCAGGTAAAAATGATCAAGCTGACAATACTCTTTGCATTCACATACATTCACTTATTTCAGGTAAAAAGCCAGAGGAAAGAGCCTTTCTTTATAGTCAGCAATGATATTGGAACTAATTATAACTACCTTTACATACTTCGTTTTTTCATCCAAACTTCCACAGATATGAGGGAATTTTTTCCTAAGAAGAAAAAGAACATATTTCTCAGAAGCTGTGGGCCATAACTGCCACCACCCATGACTTCAACATAGCACTACCAACAAACAATGTCATAATCAGCCAGAATCCTCCCTCTATTCCCTGCGAAAACACTACCATGTTTGTTTACATGTTCAGATGATTTCTGTGTATGTCTTATTTTATTGGCAGTTCTGGAAAGGGCACATTCTCTAGAGATGACACCGTCTTGGATTCTGCCCCAAAAATGCATCAGACTGCACAGGATGTGTTGTTATCGGCTCTGTAACACATAGACAGTAAATTAGCTGCTATCAGACAGATGACAGACAGCTAAATTTAATGTTTGCATATACTTTTCTTTAATTTGCTGTGTTCCTTGATACCTATCTTTTCTGATATTGCTCCCATATCAGATGTGAGCAGATTGAGTCTGTCAGAGCAATGGGGAAAATTATTATAGATAGCAAAGTTACAGCCCTCCATCAGTGGCAGGCACTTTTCAAACTAATGACTTGTAGTGTATATTACACATATTCAAAAGCCCTCATTTCATGGTTCTACAAGTGTGTTTTATCCTATTAAAAAAAAAAAAAAGAGACATTCACAGCTTTCTCAGACATGCCAGCAATTTCTTAGTCTTTAAGGAGACTAAAAAAATTGTATGTAAAAGTGTGATATTTTTATGAATGTACAGAATTTTTTAGATTTTTATATCTTTTCAGTTCAGTACAATTGGATTCCTTATACAAAATGAATTTCGGTATGAACCTGAAGCTGAAAATTGTAAAAGCAGAGAGTATAATATGGGAAAATTATCCTTTCAATCAAAGCTATTAAGTAAGGAAATCCAATAGTCAGAAAAATGCCAAATTCAGTCTGTGAACACTAGTTGACATTTTCAGTATATGTCTCCCAGCTATTAGCTTACAGAAAAAAATCATATGCTCCTGTAATATGCAGCAGGCTTTTATATAGAGGTCTGTCTAAGAATTTACAAATTTCACTGAAATTTCTTATTGCTATGTCACCTGTCCTGGAAAGTACAAGGCTGGTGCAGAACCCCATGACATGAATGCACGTTAACATCTAAAAGTCTCTGTCCTCCTTTTTCAGAAGACAGCTGTGTTAGGTTTTGTATTCATCCTGGTGTCTGTCTACACAGCAAAAAGAAAATAAACCCCCCGTGAATTTTACTTCATCATAAATGTGATCTGTTGCAAGTGCAAATAAGCAGAGATGTTATGGTAAATAATTACACTAAGGAGGCCTGTTAGTAGCAATTATTTCTGGATGAAAAGGAGTTTCTTGAATTACCATGTAAGATGGTGGTTTGTACTTGGCTTACAAAGGTGATTTATCTGAAGGCAGCAATAATTTGTTGTAGAACATAACTATATGGTGAACATGTTTGTACCTTATGTAATATGTTTTCAGGTAGTCTGAAATATTCTCAAGTATTCCACAGAGTTCTGGAGGAGCCAGTCCTTGTAATAATGAGAGTGGACAGGAAAGCATTGCAGAGGCTAAGACAAGCATTCCACAGACCAGAAAGCTGTCTTTTTACAAAATGAATACTTAAGACGGCTTTATACAAGGTCTTTTAACATGGTGTATTTTAGATCGAATATATACAGACTTGTTATGTCCATGTTGTAATCTGCATATTTTATTAAAAAGCTTTCATGTTTCTGTACCCTCTTGTCATGTTTTATGTTCATGACAACATATAATGGTAACTTTTGTCAAATTATCTTTGCCTATACTTTCTGGTATTTGTGCCCTACATAGTCAAGTACATATGTGCCTTATTGATAGGTGAATTTTGACTTTCTTTCTTTCTTTCCCCCCTGCCCTCCTCTCATTGACATTTGGGAAAATCTCCAATCTGCGTTTCTATTGACTTTTGTGGGGAGAAAAAAAAGTTCTCTTTCCTTGTATGTCCACTAAATTATGAATTATTCAACCACTATACTTTAATATATTGTCCATATTTTAATTCACAGTACATTAAATGCTTCAGTGACATCAATCTACTTTATTGTACTGTTCTCAGATCCGTCAATGAGCCAGATTTCAGCTACACAGACCTGCAACAACCTTGAGTATGCTATTTCTGTACAGTAACACAAAAGAAGATGATTATAAAGTAAATTTTTGTAGAAGATGGTCAACAATCATGCAGAGCAACAGTTTAATAAAAAATTATAAGACAGATTTGTGCTTTGATGTAAAAATCCCTTAAGCCTATATATTGGTCGTCATTAGCCTTGACAAATTCATTGGGCTATATTATATAACCTCATCAGCCAAGCACAGTTTACCTCAAGTCACAGATGCATTTTCAAGATTAAAACTGATCATTGCTTTTGGTTGTAAGACTGAGGTTGAGAAAAAAGGTTTTTAATTTCCCTTAGATCAAGAGTGGAGGATTTCTTGTGTTTTATAATGTTTTTGCTTTGTTTTTCTGGAAGTAACAATCCAAAGTTTGGCAAGGAATGTGGGAATTTAAAATTAATAATGTCTCTTCTTCTCAAAATATTTCTCTTGATTTTGTATCCATGTACTTGATAACTCATATAAACAATAACAATTTCCGTGCCAAAGTACAAATAAGAGAAAACAGCCTGAGGTAGAGGTTTTACAAAGACAGAGAGAATACAGAAACTGAAATACGTGAGGGGGAAAAAAAAGGATTGTTCTTGCCATGTGAGGGCACATGGAGGGCAGCAATTAAACTCTGGAAAAGAGGGGCAGATGTCAGGCATTCACCAGTATGCAACGCAAGTGAACTTTTAAAAACTCAAGATGGTTATGTTGCCCTAGGATAGCTCATCTGTCAAGCAAATATAGTAAGTATGAACAAATCAGCAGTTATCTCCAAAATGTCTTCAGTGATGGATGGCACAGTTTTTCTTTACGTCCCTCCTTTTAGCTCTCCTGTTGATTTTTTGAAATGAAAGAAAGGTCATTTGAATGCAATCTCTCATATTTGAATGGCACAATGGGATGAGAAAAGAATCTAATTCATGCAGATATATTTGTGATTTCTTTTCATATTCCTTGGTACATATTCATTATATAGACTTAGTTGGCTGAATTGTGAAAGCATCCTCATGGATCCACTGCAAGTGTCTCTGTGTAATACTGCTTTCTACATTTGTGCATTAATTCTCAAGTATCTTGGGGTAGAAGATGAAGTCACATCCCTGCCATGATAAATGTCCACAAGTTTATGAGTGCTTTGTACACCAGTCTGGAAGTGAACTTCACTTTCGTACTGAGATACAGAGTTGTTTGTGCAACAAGGTTGGTTTCCAGTGCGCTGAAGGCTGTTAACAAGCATTTATGTGCAAGAGACTTAAGAATGGCTGCCACTTTTTTATTCCTGTGTAATGAGTATTTCATGTCTCCTTGTTACAAAAGGTGAAAGGTTTACAGTCCTGTTTGGTTTTGGTAAGATAAACAGTTTTCTAAGATACGGAAGGACTTAACCCAAGCTTTAATTCTAGTGCTTTGTATGTTTAGCTGGAGAAGACCCAGTTCTGGACAAATATGAGACAAATTGAGTCCAAAATATCCATGCTTATGGCTAGGTGATGTTGGGGAACACCACTGGTAATCTGTGCTACTGAATATTTAGTGTAGTGCTTGGCATGGGGACCAGCACCAGCTATTCACAGCACAACTAGGGGATTCATGTGGACCAAGGTATCAACCCCAAAACACAGTTTGGGTGCTGCCAGCCACTTCTGAAGTGTAAAAGAGTTAAAATACATATGGGCTGCTGATCTGATTAAACCTGGTTTTCGTAAATTGGTTGCTACATGCTGCAGGACACCAGAGGAACTACTTGGCTGACGTATTGCTAAATACATTCTGAAAGGCGAACAGTTGAGTTAATCTCTTTGGCTGTGAACAAAAAATTCACAGTAAATAAAATCACTTTCTAAAAAGAGTTGTGATCCATTGCTAACAGGCAAATTATGAAATTTGCATTTTGGAGCACCCCTTCTCCCCCTCCCCCTAGGGCTTAATATTTCTGCAGTTAAAGTAAAGAGCATTTAGAGCAGTGCTTTTTTTGCCACATATCCCATGGTTTTTTTGCGTTAGGCAAGGATCAAGCTCCACACATGATCCAACAAGTAACACACATCTGGAAATCCAAAAATAACAGCACGTGTCATGTAACACTTGCTGATTACTGACAGGCTTCACTGTAGAGCTGTAAGGAGTCACACTAAGACCTCACAAAATCTGACTTCTCTTCCTCCCACGTCATTTGCACACTTAGGCAAGTTCTACCACCAGGAGTCATCCGCCCTCAGTGTTATATCCATCCAACTTATCCACTCATCCCATGTGCTTGTAATCTGTAGTAAATTTAGCTTTTGTTATTGGCAGAATTTATGAGCTGGGATAAGTCTATCTTTGTAATAGAGACTGAGTGGATATTTCTGTGGCAACATGCTATGAACAGTTTTCTGAGGGAATAAAACCCTAAAAGTCACCCCAGCCATTTTGGAAAAGGAGATCAAAATTTCTTGGAAAAAAATCCCATAAAACTATTGAAACTAATACTAGTTTTAGGGTCTGATTTTGTAAAGACTTTTGAGCAGCGCATTACCAAGATTTGCATAGCCTATGTCCAGTTTTGGACTTGAATTTCGCAGTAAAGGTGAAAGCCTGCATTGGGTTTACCAGGCAAGGTTTTGGTAGGAGAGGGGGAGCTATAGGAATGGCTTCTGTAAGAAGCTGCCAGAAGCTTCCACAATGTCCAGCAGAGCCAACGTCAGCCAGCTCCAAGATGGATCCGAAGCTGGCCAAGGCCAAGCCTATCAGCAACAGTGGTAGCGCCTCTGGGATAACATACATAAGAAGGAGGAGAGGAGTAAAAATCCAAAAAGGGCTATTTGAGTTGGGGAGAGGAGTGAGAATACGTGAGAAACAGCCCTGCAGACGCTGAGACCAGTGAAGAAGGAGAGGGAGGAGGTGCTCCAGGCACTGGAGCTGAGATTCCCCTGCAGCCAGTGGTGCAGCCCATGGTGAAGCAGCTGTGCCCCTGTAGTCCATGCAGGTCCACAGGGGAGCAGAGATCCACCCACAGCTGGAGGATCCCACGCTGGAGCAGAGGATGCCTGGAGGAGGCTGTGACTACATGGGAAGCTCACACTGGAGCTGGGTCCTTGCAGGACCTGTGGGGCCACAGAGGGAGGAGCCCACACCAGAGCAGGTTTGCTGACAGGACTTGTGACTCTGTGGGGGACTCGCACTGGAGCCATCTGTGCCTGAAGGACTGAATCCCATGGGAAGGGCCCACACTGTGGAAGCTGGCAGAGCCCTCCCATAGGAGGGATGCGCACTGAAGCAGGGGAAGACTGAGGAGTCCTCCTCCTGAGGGTGAAGGAGCAGCAGAGACAATGTGTGTTGTAGCACTGGAGGGGAGAAGGGGGAGAAAACTGAGAGCGAAATTGAGTCTGGCAGGAGGAGGGGGGAAGAGTTAGGGTTTTTTTCTCATTACCCTACCTGATTTGATTAGTAATAAACTAAATTAATTTCCCCAAGTAGAATCTGTTTTGCCTGTGATGGTAATTGGTAAAAGTCTCCCTGACCTTATCTCGACTCATGAGCCTTTCATTGTATTTTCTCTCCATTGTCCAGCTGAGGAGAGAAATGATAGAGTGGTATTGGTGGGCACTGGGCATCCAGCCAGGGTCAGCCTGCTACAAAGCCACAAAAGAAACCTGATGGAGCCAGAAACTTGGGGCCTTGAGCAGGGAAATTAGGGATGAAGTTCTTGCAAACAGAAAAGTATCCTGAAGCTGAATCTCTCCTATTACAGGAAGGTGCTCTGATTTCCTTACGGTTTACAGGATACAGGTGTTTATCTGCTCTGCCTTCAGCCTCCTACATCTAGAGTTTTCTTTAGAACCAAACTGGTAAGTGTTATCTGAGAAAGACAAACCAGTTTGGGTCCTCCAGGTCTTTTTTGTTGGTTTTTTTTTAAACCTCATCTAGTCTGAGAATAGCTACCTTGCCCCTTAGCATTACCAAAGTTTCAGTACATTCTTGGTTGTTCAGAAACAACATGGGAAGTGTGCAGGGAAGAACACGGATTTAAGAGCACAGTGTTGTAGAATCATAAAATGGTTAGGATTGGAAGGGACCTAAAAAGATCATCTAGGTACAATGCCCCTGCCATGAGCAGGGAACCTTTTGCTAGGTCAGGTTACTCAGAACCCCATCCAGCCTGTCTTGAACAATTCCAGGATGGAGAGTTCACAACTTCTCTGAGCAATCTATTCCAGTGCATCACCACACTTCTGTTAAAGAGTTTCTTCTGTCTATTTAATATTAACCCACCTTCCTTCAGCTTAAGGCCATTCCCACTTGTCCTACCACTACATGTCCATGTGAAAAGCCCCTCTCCAGCCTTCCTGAAGACCCCTTTATGTACTGGACGGGTGGTCTCCCTGAAGCCTTCTCTTCTGCAGGCTGAACCTCTCTCAGCCTGTTTTCATAGGAGAGATGTTCTTGCCCTGTGATCAACTTAGTGATCCTCTTCTAATCTTGTTCCAACAGGTTCTTGTCCTTCTAATGCTGGGGTCCCCAGAGCTTGATGCAGGACTCCAGGTGGGGTGTCATGAGGGTAGAGGAGAGGGAAAGAATCACCTCCTTTGACTTGCTGGCCACAACTCACTTGATGCAGTCCAGGATACAGTTGACCTTCAGGGCTCTGGGGGCACATTGCCAAGTCATATCAAGCTTTTTGTCCACAAACACCGCCAAGTCCTTCTCCCCAGGGCTAGTCTCAATCTATTCTCTGCCCAGCCTGTATTTGTGCTTGGGATTGTCCCAATCCAGGTACAGGACCTTGCACTTGGCCTTGTTGAACTTTGTGAGATTCATGGAGGCCCACACTCTCAAGCCTGTCAAGGTCCCTCTGGATGGCATCTCTTCCCTCTAGCATTAGGTGCCTGATTAAGTGCCTCTTCCATTGATACTAATTTGTTCAGCTTTGTTCAATTTGATCAACTTTTTGTTATTCGCTTGTCCACAATGAAATTGTGTGGTCCTACAGATCCAACATGCAAATTTGAATGCTCAAATTATTAAACCCATATAAATTACTTTGGAGCTTCAGCAACTTCAAAGCTAAACATTTTGATCCCTAAATTATAGAAATGCTGATACTAGTTATTGTGAAGAAAATTCACCACCCTAATCGAAACCAGGAACCTTGGCAGGGCTTTGTGGGATCCATATGTGGAGGTGCTGAGTAGGCATGTTTGCTCTTTGGTGGACCTAGTCCTTTGTCTCAATCAGTGTCAGAGGAACTTCGTCTTTTTCATGACCAAGTCGTGACTAAAAGTAAGTCTGGCTTGTCTAAATACCTTTGAGCTTGTATTATCAGATTAACTCAGAGAGCCTTCATGCTCTCAAAAACCTGGTCACAGAACAGATAGATCAGTTCTTCTGATAGCTGAAAAGGAGGGTCTTGGGGGAGAGGAAGAGGCCAGAAGCTTTTGAATTCATGGTGGAAGGTGGAAGAGAAGATTTCCTTAGCAGGAGGTTCCTGAAGGCCCTGACTCCCAGCTCTTAGTCTGATTTTCCAAGGCTGCAGCAGCCAACACAGACCTTATCACATTTCCTTTCACCACAGCTTCCCCCTCTCCTGACAGCTCTGAGTGGAGCAGAACACAGGTTAATTCCTCTGCCCTGGCCACAGATCCCCTTCTTTCTCCTGTGCTGTGCACTGTTGCTCCTTGCCATTAACATTTTCCCTGGCTGACCATTCAGACCCAGTCCTCTCTGGTGTCCCCAGGACTGGTGACACAGCACATCCCAGCACAGAGAAAAAGGACAAGAGAAGGCATGGAGGCTTGACAGGAGAGCATCACCGTAACCACAAGTAGTAGATTGAGCTGTACCATGTGCACATGTGTTGACATTTGGCATGCTCATGCCTTCAGAAGTGAAGGTCCAAACAGCATTCTGAACGTGAGTGCTATCCTGATATGCTGCCCAGCTGGTCCATGCTGTCCCAGTTCCAAGCAGAGGAAGAAAACCTCTACAGGGTACACCAGGGATCTGAAATTCAGACGATATGGGGAATATTTGGGTCCAGTAAGTCACACATGCACCATCACCCCATAGGAAGGCCTGTCTTTACAAGAGGTAGCCTCCAGCCCCGGAAAAAAAGAGTCACCATTCCCTTTCCCACTACCCTACACCAAGGTTTGGTTTGGTTGACCAAGTACCAAACATGATGCCAGGAATGGTGCAGGCAGCAGGCACTGTGCTTCCACTCCTTAAATAACAGACACAAAATGAGCAAGAACGGAAAAAAGTTCTTGCTTCACATCAGAGCTCATACAGGGCACAGTGGTAGGGCCTGATATATACCTCCAGACTGACAGTGGGAAACATGGGAAAGACTGGGACTAAATCCCCAGTACTGGCTTCTTGTCTAGAGAGAGAGAGAGAGAGAGGAGTCTCCTCCAGCCCATGAAAAGTAATTCCTTAGTGACTGAAACAGGTGGTTGTAAAAATCTGAGGTTGAGTAAGACAGCCAGAACAGGAGCTCTTGGAATTATTGATGCCAAAACAACACAACTCCAACATCCTGCAGTTGCTGACAAAGTTCATTGCATGCTGTGCTGGATTTTGGTGTGGACTGACAATCTCGGCGGTCTCACTCAAACTCTGCAGGTGGTAGCAGTGCTTGAATAGCATCAAATGAAAATTTTCTCTGACATCCATCTTTAAAACATATCCATCTCAGCAATGATGCAGTTTGACAATGCATGCCAATGTTAATATGTGAGATAGATAGACAGACAGATAGATAGATAGATAGAAAATAGAATTATGGGATGGATAATGTAGACTTAAAGGAAACTGAAGAACATGTATGAAGAATTGAAGAAAAATTATAAGAGTTTTTAATATTAAAGCTGTCACTAGAATGAACGTTAATTGTGGTAAAGCTGAAGTAAGTTTCTAAGTTTGGATGCTGAATCAATGCCATCTAGTGGTAGTTGAGTTGGGTTTTTAGTGGGGTGACTTTTTTGTTTGTTTTGGTTCGTTTGGTTTTTTAATTATCATTTATTTTTGGTTTTGAATACAGTCATGAATATCACAGCCAGTTTAACACCATCAAAAAGTTCCACCTAATAAGGATCTTTCATACCTTTGTGAAAATTGTCTAAATATTTCCCCAAGTTGAGCAACTAAAAACCATTGAGGCATGAATTTCAAGATATGTGCAAATTCAGAAATATTTACATTTCCGTTTGTTCAAATAACTTTATCCATCACAGACTAAGACTCTTTTCTATTGAAGCCTGCATGGCATGACAACTTATCCAACACTCCCAATCTAAAAGAACATCTTTGCTTCACTATGACCTAAGGAGATGGGAACATCAGACTGACGAGCACTAACAACCTCATGTCAGTTTGTCTAACAGAAGGTATTTCCTCTGATGATAGGCCTTACAATGAGCAGCATTTTCTTAGCTTTTAATTATGAAGATTATCAAGTTCCCAGGTGTTTGTCATCACACCTGACCCCTTAGCAATAAATTCTTTTATGTCAACAAGCCCTGACAAGAACAAGACTTAACAAGCAAGATTCATTTCAAAGCTTGGTAGATAAACAAAGAAGTCCTGAGCCCCCTTGCAGTCATATATATGTAGAAGGAGCTCCTTTGGTGGTCTGTTGTTTACTTGCAGAGTGCTGGAAGAAGTAAAATGTAGGAAACAAATGTAGTGTTGTGTCATTACCCCTTACAGGTTGACTGTGGTAGTGAGTGTAAATTAGAACATACACACAGTTATGAGCATGGTACTTTATACTCATAAGACTGGTGTGCTAAAAGTGTATCTGCTGATCATTTCTTAAACTATATTCCTCATGTCAGGATTTATAGTAGAGTAGACACATTCATAAATGTTTGGTATTCTCTTCAGCGGTATGCAGCTCTCAGGTAATAAATTGCTTCAATTTGTTCCTAATGTCACTGCTGATCTACAGTTCATCTGGCAACAGGAACAAAGGAGATGAGGGTTGTACTAAAATGTGAAAAGGTGGTGTGCTGGGTACAAAAATTCTGAGTGCCTCAGACACGGCTAAAGGCAACAAAAGTGAAAACTCTCTGGGCAGGACCTTAAAGCAGCCCTGGGAATATTGCAGTAAGAAGACTCTTTACTCTGTGTTTATTATATTGAGGGGAGGAGGGTGTTGTTACATTGTCCTATTTTTATGTTTGTCCTAACTCTTTTTCTTTTTCCTTTATAGGCTCTATAAGGCTAGTCAAATTTGCCCTTTCACAGAGAGGCAAATGCAGCCTTATCTTGTAAATGGTACTGATAAATGAGATTGGGCTTTGAGATCTTGATTGCTGCTATAAGCATTCTCTCTCCTGTGAAAAAGTCATCTGGAACTCTACGAAAGGAATCCAACAACACTGGAACTACAGGTATTTACAACTGCATAACTCTAATGCATTTCTATGGATGTAAGTCAATGAATCAGAAGTCTAAGAAATTTTGTTTAAGCAAAGAATCTTTACGTAGGTAGTACATGAAAAATCTGTACATATACATGGACACCTGCAACTGATGCATATATAGACAGTGTTGAAAGAATTAAGAACTTCTGTGGTCTGTCCTTGCAAACAGGAGAAAATCAGCAATAAATGAAGGAAAACACTGTCAGTGATACATTGCTTGAATTTTATTTCCATCAGAGGCAGCTGGAATTGCTGTTACCTTTCAATAAAGTCTGTTGTTTGATGGGATTTGATACCTGACCTCTTTGAACAATACAAACTCTCAGAAATTATCAAAAATAACTACCTCACTGGGCCTGTAACATCTTCTTTGCATATCTTCTCAGTTTCATCAGCTGGGGCTTCAAAAGCTTATAAGCTATTATTATTGTTAATAATTTTGCTTTTCTTGGGCATATAGTCATGGATATTCTGGCTGAACTGCATGCTTAGAAATTATTTCAGAGGAGACTTTGCACTTTGGGAGTGAGTCCTTTGAGGTGTGTTTGTGAGAATGTGGTATGACCACAGTAGCTGGTGGCAGCATGAATGTACTGTAGTACTTGGTACCCATCTTCTCCTGGATGGTTGTTCCACCATTAACTTTAATTATTTACAATAACAGCTTCTGCATTTAAAACCTTGAGTGCTTAATAAATTGAAAATACTTTTTTACCCACTTCTTTAAAGCTACCTACGCTTGAAATTTAGATCAACCTCAGTGCTGAACTTGCCAGTTTGTCCTGTTTAAACCCAAGAGCTCCCTTAATGAAAAGCTATGGGTAAGCCAGCTACGGTGGCCTCGGCCATTCTCTACCTTGCAGTGATCTCCAGCACCCAGCACTGGACAGACAAGGTCGTCCCTCGCTTTACCTGCAGCAAGTATCACATGTCACAGATGGCCCACTAATGATCAAGAGGATGAAAAGCACTAACTAGTGGGAATTTTTATCTTGTTAATAGGCATCACTAGTCTTGTCACTATCGCATTTGCATTGCCACTAAGCTACAAGAGTTGAAACTGTGTCGGCTTATGCTCACGTCTGACCACATTAAATTCTGAAATTATACGGGAATGGTAGAATCAGTCTATACAGCTGTAAATTGGACAATGCTGTTTGTTCTCATCAGCTGTAACGCACACTATTGTGAAGCCTAGCTTGGTCAGGTGTTGGAAGCAGCTCTGACATTAATGGTCACAAAACAGCCAGGGCTGTGTGAGGCTATTCTGTATGACTTCATTTTTGTAAGTGGCAGCTGTGTGAGAGTTAGGCAGTTCAAAAGTGAAAAAAAAAAAAAAAAAAAAAAAAAAGAAAAACT